>SJYO01038709.1:52866048-52980482 GCA_006410555.1 Capra ibex
CCCCCCCCCCCCCCCCCTCCATCCCCTCCTCGTCCCCACGCCACTCCTCGTCCCGTCCCCACTCCACCCCCACCCTGTCCCCGTCCCCACGCCACCCCTCGTCCCGTCCCCACTCCACCCCCACCCCGTCCCCACTCCACCCCCTCCCTGTCCCCACTCCACTCTCCCTGGTGAGTCCCTCGGAGGTGTCCTGACGACTGCCAGAGACGAAAGACCGCTCGTCTACTCTACTGTGGCCTCGAGACTTCATGAACGTGAGGTCGAAAAGACACCGGTGGTAGAATCGACACGTAAGGGCCTTCTCCGCAGAGTCCATAGAGACCTCGGTTTGCTTAGTCCGATTTGGGTCTCCCCTAGTGGTGTCTGCCCGAGGGAAAGTCTCCGGTTCACCGGTCGGAATAGGGTGTCCGGTGTGAAACTTTCCGATCTTTCTCGCTAGGTTGACCCCCGATTACTTCAGAAACCTTTCGATTGATGTGTCATAGTCCTACGATCCAGAAACACACCAGTGATGAACGGACCTTACTTATCACTTAAAAGGAGAATCTTTACAAATAGACCAACCGGGACAATTACCAAAAGTCAGAGATAGTTTCTCAAAGTCTCTTACGAAATGTACATCTTGTTTTATCACTAACATTAGAGAATTTTCATAAGTCCTTTGAGGATTTTAAGGGCTTTCTGCGATATTAATGCATTCTCAAGCCGAACCATACGAATCGAAATAAAGTACTCTGTGTATTATGGAGAAACCAAACTAAATTGTGAAGTAGAATATGGGGGTTCTCTTTAAACATCTCCTTTCTTTGCAGAATGCTATGTGTGGACGACAAATAATATGTTAAAGAGTATGTTCAACGCCACGAACGAGAGACTCGAAGTGTTTTGCTCACTTTTCTGGTTATTTATGAGTTACTAGAGATTCCTCTGTTATGCGTACGTTCCTTTTTACTCCAAACTTCAACAAAAGGGATGAAACGTTGGCTTTCTATTGTAAAGTTGGTAAATAGACCGACTCATTTGCTTTAGAGACGTGGTATATTTGAGTCAGGTGAAAAAATTTACTGAACTAAAGGCCAATTTAGAACGTTTGCATTGGGTACGTAATTAGAGATTAGACAGGGTCTCGAATCATTTTACTCTCCTTTCGTTGTTTTTCTTCTTAAATTTTTTGTCTCCTCCGTAGAGGGACCTCCAGGTCACCAAATCTTAGACGGAACGTTGAGTCCCCTTGTACCCAGTCTAGGGACCGACCAACTAATTCTAGGGTGTTCGGAGTCTCGTTGATTTGCTGGTGTGGTGTTAATGACTTGGGCACTAGACCTCGGGCATACGATGTTACTCTCAGACACAGAGTGGTCCCCTCTAGGATACACTTCGTTGTGTCTAGGGTTCACGGTTTTGATTCTGGGCTACGCCGGTTTATTCATTTATTTGTCACTCCTCTACTGTCGTCTGTTCTCACAGGTTGTTTTCCACAACTTGGATCTTTCGTCTACACTTGTTAATCGTTCCGTCTCATACAAGTGACTTACGGGTCCTGGGTCGACTCGTCTCCTGTCTTCTTCAGTTGGGGTCTTTTGGAGTCCATGTCCACGGTCTCTAGTCCATCGTCGATACCCCGACTTGTGGGACCTACTCAGTCTCCAGTCAGATCTTTCCGACCGGGTGTACAGCAGAGTTTCAGTCATACAACTTTTGTTGTTGGAGCCTGAAGGGACCCCCAGGTCACCAATTCTTAAGCGAATGGTTACATCCCCAAGGTAGGGACCAGGTCGTTCTAGAGTGCACGATACCTCGTCGGTTCGGGCACACGGGGTTGATGACTCGTGTGCGTCACGTTGTTCTTTTCGGTAACGTTACTCCTTGGAAGTGTGGGTTGATGTCTCGTCGGGGACGAGTTGTGTCGACCTCTTTCGAACGTTTCGTTACTTCTGGGTCACGTCGGTAATTTTTTATTAATTTTTTTTTGGGGTGACAGAGTTTTGGTCGAGGGAGGGTCACACCACGTGGAGATAGAAACACTAGTGGTCCGACGTTTTCGATGTTAATACGCACCATGTGAGTGAGGAGGAACCTTCCTGACTACGAACTTCGACTTCGAGACTATGAAACCGGTGGACTATGCTTCTCGACTGAGTATCCTTTTCTGGGACTACGACCCTTTCTAACTCCCGTGTTCCTCCTGATACCTACTCTACCGACCTACCGTAATGGCTAAGTTGACTTTACTTGGACCCGTCTGAGGTTTTCTACCACTCCCTGTCCATTTGGACCACACGGCGTCAGGTGCGTCAGCCCTTCTCAGTCTGTGTTAACTTGTTGTCGTTTGTGAGGAGAAGGAGACGGTATGACTGTTTGTCAGTCTCAGGACACCTGGAAAAAGGTACTTCCCAAAGGTCCTAATACCTTCAGAGGTTCTACCGGGGGTTACCAGAACGGAGGACCATAAGTTAAGTATAACCAAAGGGACCACCGATTCTGCCATTTCGCAGACGGACGTTACGCCCTCTGGGACCAAACTAGGGACTCAGTCCTTCTAGGGGACCTCTTCCTTTACCGTTGGGTGAGGTCATGAGAACGGACCTTTTAGGGAACCTGTCTCCTAGGTTCAAGTTTTGGTAGTTAAGAAGAAACGAGTCGAAAGAAATATCAGGTTGAGAATGTAGGCATGTACTGGTGACCTTATTGGTATCGGAACTGATCTGCCTGGAAACAACTAAAAGTCAAGGTAGGGAAAAGTTAGGGAACGTTTTTCGACCTGTACTGACTTACTGAAGTAAAAGAAAAGAAATAAGTATGGTGTCATATTGGTATAGGATGTAATTTATTCCCGAATGAATCTGGAGGGTATCTCCTCCTTTACCGTAGGAAAAGGTCCTAAGAAGGGACCTCTTAAGGTACCTGTTTGCTCGGACCGCCCGATATCAGGTACCTGAGTATTTCTCAGGCTGTACTGACTCACTGATTGTGATCTGGAGGGTCCTCCGGGTGACCAATCTTTAAGAGGACGGTTTCGTCCCCCGTACCCAAACTAGAGACAGGGGTTTCCAATGGTGTACGGTCATTTGGCGACGGGCACCCGGTGTTAATGACTTCAGACTCGTGACATTTCGGACACGAGGTGTTGATCTCTTTCGGACATACGTCGTAGTTTGTGGGTCTCGTCGGTTTTTATTTGTTGAAAAAAAGAAAAAAATTTTTTTTTTAGTCAAGCCAAGTCAACGAGTCAGCACAGGCTGAGAAACACTGGGGTACCTGACGTCGTGCGGTCCGGAGGGACAGGTAGCGGTTGAGGGTCTGAAGTGAGTTTGAGTACAGGTAACTCAGCTACTACGGTAGGTTGGTAGAGTAGGAGGTAGCAGGGGCAGAGGAGGACGGAAGTTAGAAAGGGTCGTAGCCCCAGAAAAGGTTACTCAGTCGAGAAACGTAGTTCATAACCTCAAAGTCGAAGTTGTAATCAGGAAGGTTACTTATAAGTCCTAACTAAAGGAAATCCTACCTGACCAACCTAGAGGAACGTCAGGTTCCCTGAGAGTTCTCAGAAGAGGTTGTGGTGTCAAGTTTTCGTAGTTAAGAAACCACGAGTCGAAAGAAATATCAGGTTGAGAGCGTAGGCATGTACTGGTGACCTTTTTGGTATCGGAACTGATTTACCTGGAAACAACTAAAAGTCAAGGTACGATGTCTTCACGAGGTACTGGTCCAGTCGAAAGTGAAACTGGAGAATCTGGCGAAAAAAGACCCACATCGGATAGTGGTACAGTACTCGTGAGAGTTCGTAGGGATTCTGTCGGATGTCTCTTTCCTCGGTTGAGTAGTCGAGGTTCAACACTCAGCCGGTAGGACCTTTGTCCAAAGAGTCGGGACCAGGTCGGAAGTCCTCTGTCGTCGGGACTCTCTGTGGACGAGACGAGAGAGAGATGAAGCCGACACTGAGAGTAATAGGATGATCTGGTCGCAGTCACTGATCGATCCAGTCCAGGACAAGAGAAAAGGGAAAATTGAAAAATAAAACTGAGCTAATATATTAGTGTCCTTCAACGTTTTATCAAGTATCTCAGAACACATGTAAAGTCGATGAACTACCTCTGTAGAATATATATTGACATCACTTTATAATTTTCCGAAGGGACCACCGAATCTGTCATTTCTTAGACGGGGGTTACGTCTTCTGGACCCAAGTTAGGGACCCAGCCCTTCTGGGGGACCTCCTACCTTAGCGTTGGGTGAGGTCATAAGAACGGACCTCTTAAGGTGGCTGTCTCCTCGGACCGTTCAATGTCTGGTACCCCCAGTGTTTCTCAGTCTGTGTTGACTCGTTGATTGTGGTATAGTTTTTGTCTTGTGTCTATTTCGTTTTTCCTTTAATAGAGAAAAGTGGACTTGAAATGAATCATCGATACGTTGGGAACCGTTCAATGAATAATAGTATTCGAGTCAAAAGAGTGGTTGTTTTACCCCTACTATCGAGGACGAGGTTTCCAAATATATTACTATGACTCAAACCGTATTTACCCTCGACAACACCAATGAGACCCTCAAAGTGTTCCTTTTTGTTTGTCACTCAAGACTTGAGTATATGTGACTAATGGTGAGAGATAGAGAGGAAGAGAGAGGGACCCTAGTCATCGTTGTTGTGACCTAAAAATTAATTCTCACGGAGTTCTGAACTGTGGTAGTTCTGAAGTTCCTATTTCTTTTGTATGAAGTCTGTGAGTCCTCCGTTTCCGTTTGGTGACTGTTTTATCCCCTTTTTTAATATGAAGAGACGTCGTTGTGACTTTCGTCAGTCATTCCCTCGTTACTGATCGTAGAACTTCTTTCTTGAACTCTGGGTGTGCCTTGGGTCAGTTCTACAACGAGTTCTTTTCTCCGTTGTATGTCTATAAGAGATCGTACTTTCTCGAGTCTCTTGTGTCTGGGGTACTCGGGAGAACTATTTCGATCAGCTTCTACTTTAGGTCTGTTTACTCTTCACTTCGTAGTCAGCGAAGTAAAGTCAAGTCAAGTCAACGAGTCAGCGCAGGCTGAGAAACGCTGGGGTACTTAGCGTCGTGCGGTCCGGAGGGACAGGTAGTGGTTGAGGGCCTCAAGTGAGTCTGAGTGCAGGTAACTCAGTCACTACGGTAGGTCGGTAAAGTAGGAGACAGTAGGGGAAGAGGAGGACGGGGGTTAGGGAGGGTCGTAGTCTCAGAAAAGGTTACTCAGTCAAGAAGCGTACTCCACCGGTTTCATGACCGTAAAGTCGAAATCGTAGTCAGGTCAACACAAGTTAAGAAACACTGGGGTACCTGACGTTCGGGTGGTCCGAGGAGACAAGTACCCCTGAGAGGTCCGTTCTTATGACCTCACCCAACGGTAAGGAAAGAGGTCCCCTAAAAGGACTGGGTCTCCAGTTTGGCCCCAGAGGACGTAATGTTCTTTTAAGAAATGGTAGACTCGGGAGTCCCTTCTGTTTTGACTTCGGAGTATTTACCTTTGAAAAACTGGTATGTTTCCCGTTACCCGTCTCTTAGGTAAATTTGTCTTGATTCGCTTCACTTTCAGTCAGTCAGTACAGACTGAGAAACACTGGGGTACTTGATATCTCAGGTACATTAAGAGGCCCGGTCTTATGACCTCACCCATCGGAAAGGGAAGAGGTCCCCTAGAAGGGTTGGGTCCCTAGCTTGGTCCCAGAGGACGGAACGTCCGCCTAAGAAATGGTCGACTCGGTGGTCCCTTCGGGTTCTTATGACCTCACCCATCGGATAGGGAAGAGGTCCCCTAGAAGGACTGGGTCCTTAACTTGGTCCTACAGGACGTAACGTCCGTCTAAGAAATCGTTGACTCGATACTCCCTTCGGGAATTTGTCTTGATTATAATTGGTTAACACTCGCCATAGCAATGTTTCACGTTACACTGGTAATATGTTTAATAGTGTCGTTCTTTTATTATATGTTATTACTTCTTTCAATCTTCGCGTTTACCTTTCTTTGTACTTTAACGATTGCGGGACTTTGAAGCATCGTCCTTCAGTCAGTCATAGTAGATTTTAACTTTCGACATTAAGTTTCTATGTATGACAGGAGTTGAAGAATTACAATAAGTATTAGATGAAAGAACTGGAGCCCAGTCTGGAACTTCTCGATCATAGAGAATTCCTTTTTTTTTTTTTTATTCAGTAGACAAACTTCAAATCGGAAAGAGAGTCAAGGTTTAGTCAAAGTAAAGAGGGACACTTTACGATACTTCAATTACTATTATGAAATAATACTTAATTAATATTATACGTTTTAACCTTTTTATGGTGTGTGGTTGTACGTCTACATACAACCACAGTAGCATACAGACGGAGGGTAGGAAGGAAGACCTCGCCCTGAGAGGTTCTACCAGTAACACTGCCGACGACTATGGATGAACGTCGACTACCCCTTCCACCTACTACGGATCAAGATCAACCACCCCTAAGACCCATCCTGAAATAAAACAGGAAACAGTCAAAGACATAACGAAACAGAAATATTGTTAAGGATATAAGAGAGAAAAAAAAAATTTTTTTTTTTCGTTAACGTAAATAAATAAAATAAAAACACCGACATGCCCGTAGGAGATCGACACCACTCACCCCCAGATGAGGCAAAGGCATACTCCTTGGACACAGAACGCAACCGTCCGACTAAGAAATTTGAGTCGGCGGTCCCGTCGGGGACACATAAGAGAATGACGTTCCTTGTTTCAGTAGTACTGAACCAGAGAGTAAGTCGGAAAAGATAAAAATAAGGTTCATGACGAGTTCCCCACATTTGATCTTTTTTTTTAAAATTCACCCAAAACTAGATATATGTACGACAGTAGACACTTTTGGGTTTTCAGGTCGGGGAACGAAGGATATACGTTGTTTGCACCAGTGCCTTTCGGCGTCGTAATATGACCTCGGGCCTTTCTTTCAGGAGCGACGAACCAACCTCAGACCCAAAACAAGAGTCATAAATTTTTGGATAACGTCCTAGAAATAATAGTGTGAGCGAAGGTATTCTGCACACTCACTTCACTTTCAGCGATTCAGCATAGGTTGAGAAACGTTGGGGTACCTGACATCGGGTAGTCCGAGAAGACAGGTACCCTAAGAGGTCCGTTCTTGTGACCTCACCCATGGGTAAAGGAAGGGGTCCCCTAGAAGGGTTGGCTCCCTAGTTTGGTCAAGAGGGTGTAACGTCCGTCTAAGAAATGGTAGATTCGGAGGTCTCTTCGGGATGTTCTACATACTTGACAAGGGGTTTTATCAATTTAAGACTTTAGGATCTACTTAGGTAACAGGACTCACCCAACCACAAAAAACAAAAAAACAAAAAAACCGAAGATATGTTTCTAAGATAACAGAGACTTTGAGTCTCGTTTATTAAATTAGAAAAAGAACATTTAAGAACCAATTAAAAGTGACTTGTTGTTGGTTGTTCTAGGTGAAAACCTTTAAAGACGTTCCACGATCACGAAGCCAATTATTTTAAGTTAAGGCTAAATATAGATAATAGTTGTTTTGACTCTAAAAAGGAAGTTGCACCGTCTTTCCTTATGAACGGTGTCCGACGACTCAGTATCCGAGACTAAGATAGTCCATTCGATAAGACCTTGTTCGATCTTTACGACTGAAGGTGCCTTTGGTCGTTCCTATCTACACACACGGACTGTCTAAGTTTGGTTGCACGTAGCGAACCCACTGTTCGGTCGTACTCGGACTTTCCTGTGACTGGATGTATTTTGGGGGTCTCAATGATTGCCTTCAGATACTTGAAGTCCTCTGAGTCTTAGAAGAACCTTCGGACGTCTCTTCTCTTTCTTTGAGTGTCCCGAACTCTTCGAGTAAAGGAGGACGAAAATCACTCAAGTAAAGTCAGCGAGTCAGTACAGGCTGAGAGACGTTGGGGTCTCTGACGTCGTGCAGTCCGGAGGGACAGACAGTGGTTGAGGGTCTCAAACGAGTTTGGGTACAGGTAGCTCAGTCACTACGGTAGGTTGGTGGAGTAGGAGACAGTAGGGGAAGAGGAGGGCGGAAGGTAGAAAGGGTCGTAGTCCCAGAAAAGGTTGCTCAGTCAAGAAGCGTAGTGCACCGGTTTGAAACCTCACTGAATCGTCCTCGTAAACGTCTTCCCGACGCCTTCGACAATACGAAAGGTTGACGAGCACCAGAGTCGGCAAAAGAGGGTTATTACTCTCAGTGGAGGAGGGTGATGCGAATGTCTTCACATCCCACTCCTAACATCCCAGGGTGGGTTCGACGCTGACCCGACGCGACGTGTTCATTGGAGGAAAGACATTTGACACTTCTCGAAGTCCTTACCTGTAGTACCGTGAGACAGACGCGAAGGAGAATATCGGACCCCGTGTGAGTACCACTGTACGCCATGAGACACACAAGGGTTCTTAGAAGGTATACTGTGCACAATACTTATATGTAATGTACGTAACTGGTGGGGTCACCGAGTCTGTCATTACTTGGATGGATGTTAAGTCCTCTGGGTCCAAACTAGGGACCCAGTCCTTCTAGGGGACCTCTTCCTTTACCGTTGGGTGAGGTCATAAGAACGGACTTCTTAGGGTGTCTGTCTCCTCGGATCTCCCGATGTCAGGTACCCCAGCGTTTCTCAGCCTGTACTAACTCAATGATTGGGTATAGTGTTCAACGTGATTACCACACACACACACAAACACAGGGGTCCTTAGGAAATATACTATGTATCATATAAACAACAAGTCAACGAGTCAGGGTCCACCGACTTGTTGTTGTATGGTACATAGTAATGACGTTAAGTATAATACTTCTAGGCAATATGTGTACATGACGTATTGTTCAACGTGATTACCCCACACACACACACACACACACACACACACACAAGGGTCCTTAGGAAATATACTATGTATAATACAACAACAAGTCAGAGTCAGTACAGACACAGGTTGACTCGCTAACTTTTTGTCGTATTATCGATAGCAACGTACGTGCGTACGATTCAACGAAGTCAGCACAGGCTGAGACACGCTGGGATACCTGTCGTCGGGTGGTCCGAGGAGGCCGGTCTCCTAAGAGATCCGTTCTTCCGACCTCACCCAACGGTAAAGGAAGAGGTTTATACATAGTAATGACGTTAAGTATAATACTTATATGTGATATATATATTCTTGATGCAGTGTTCAACGTAATTACCGTACACACACACTCACCATATATAAACACACAACATAGACTCCAGGGGAAAAAACATTGTGCAGGATTTTATACTAAAAACTCGTTTTAAAGTTTAATAAACGTTTATGAAGTCCATAAACACACAACATAGATTCCAGGGGAGGGGAAAAAACATTGTGCAGGATTTTATACTAAAAACTCGTTTTTAAGTTTAACAAACGTTTCTGAAGTCCTTAGGGTGTTTTTCACGACTGATACTTACCATTTTTTCTTGGAGTCATATCCCGTTAAGTGTGTGGAGTGGTGGATTTGGGAGGTGTTGGGGCAATTCAGTATGAAGTCACATAAACCGGACCTCCTCCTGCACCGTTGGGTGAGGTCATAAGAACGGACCTATTAAGGTGCCCGACCGACCGATGTCAGGTACCCCAGCGCTTCTCAGCCTGTGCCGACTCGTGTGTTCGTGAGTCACACAAATCCCCCTCCACCTTCTGGGACACATTAGATCTTTAGTGTTCCGTAGAGAGGACACGGTCAAATACTTGTGTTATCGAAAGAGACGTACCTTTACACACACGGTTTAGACGGGAACCTGTGTATCCTCTTCGTTCGTCTCGAATAAAAAGACGGGGGAGAAGACCGGGAAGGGAAGAAAGGACCCTGGGTGGGACGGTCCCAGGAGTCCTGAGGGGTAGGGAGTCCGAAGGAAGAAAGGGCTGACGTTGGAGTAGAGAGGTGTCCTTTCCTAAACTTTTTACGTAAGCGCCCCTCGAGATTTGTCGGCCAATTCATAAACGGCCTTACACAGCGTATACGTGGAATACATAATTTCGTTGTCCTAAACAATTCACGAGTCTTCTCCAAAAGTGTGTATCCTTCGACGAGTCTCTTACGAGCACTTTAATCTTGTCTTAAAGAAGAGGTGCGCACTCAGGAGTACAAAGTGGTTACTACTTTCCGAGACTGGGTCCGTTCCTTTTGAATTACCTGTCTGTGGGAGAAGGACGTCCGTACAGACGTAGTCGTTCCGGAAGACGCCCAGGGGTTTTACGACGTCTCCGTCGGTGGAAGGAGGACCCCGACGACCGGACTACCCGAGTAATCGGGTTCAAAGTTAGCCAAGTAGGAAGCTAGGTGTCGGTTCTAAGGGTTTTACGTACGCACGCCGTCCCACAATTGTGTGTCCTATTTCCCTAGGACCCAGTTTATTAAACTCGTCTGTGATTACTTTACTTCACCGGCACAGATGCCGCCTGAAAAGGTTGCCAATTGGTCCGGGCCCACACAGAGTCCTCGAAGTCCTCACCTTACATAAGGAAGTCCGAAGAGTTTTCATTACAGAGAATCGAGATTCGGGACTTTGTGTCTAGAATTCGTGCCAAGATTGTATGTCTAAAAGTGACTTGTTTTATTAGTAGGATGTGGATAAGATGTTTTATGGTACGAACGAGTCAACGAGGCAGGACAGATTAAGAACTACTGGGGTACCTGGTATAGGGGAGGTCCCAGGAGACAGGTACCCTAAGAGGTCCGTTCTTGTGACCTCACCCAACGGCAAAGGAAGAGGTCCCCTAGAAGGGCTGGGGTCCTAACTTGGGTGCAGAGGACGCAGAGGACGTTATGTCCACCCCAGAAATGGTGTCCCGGTGACCTTTGTAAAGAGAGAGAGTCTCAAGAGTCCGACTCTTCAGGTTCTAGTTCCATAAACGTCTCGACCAAAGACTACTCCCGGAAGGACCAAGAGAGACGCAGGTCCAGTCCACCTTTCTTCTTTCATCGAGAGACCCCGGAGAAAATCCTCCCGGGATTAGACTAACTTCTCGCAGGGTGGGAGTATTTGATTAGTGGAAGGGTTTCTGGTGTGGAGGAGGGTGGGAGTGTGACACCTAATCGCACCTGTGCCCTTAAAACTCTCCGTGGGGTTGTCGGACCGATGTCGAAAACCTCTGAAATCTAGACGTAACATCCACGTTCGGGAAGGTGGTGTTAGGAGGAAAAAGAGAAATGTGTTCCCTGTCCAGACGTAGTGAGAGATGTCCGAGAGGGACGGAAGACGAGATAGGACACAGAGAGAGGAAGTGGGACATAAAGAGGGAGTGTCCGTAGCACCTATGGTTTTCTATACGGGTGGATCTTGGACACTCATACTGAAATAAACCCTTTTTTTTTATCAGAAATATCTACAATAATTCATAGAGCTATAGTAGGACCTAAAGCCCCAGTGGGGACTTAAGTTACTGCCACATAATTTCTCGTCTCTGCAGTCAAACGGTTTCTTCTAGGCATCTCAGTTTCCATAATGTAGAAAAGTCATCAGTCCATACGTACACTCTCAACCTGGTATTTCTTTCGATTCGTGACTTCCTGACTACGAAAACTTGACACTACAGTCTCTTCTTTCTGAGAACTCTCAGGGAACCTGACGTTCCTCTAGGTTGGTCAGGTAGGATTTCCTTTAGTTAGGACTCATAAGTAACCTTCCTGACTACGACTTCGATTTCGAGGATATGAAACCGGTGGAGTACGTTTCTCGACTGAATAACCTTTTCTGGGACTACGACCCTTTCTAACTTCCGTCCTCCTCTTCCCCGACTGGCTCCTACTCTACCAACCTACCGTAGTGACTGAGTTACCTGTACTCAACCTCATTTGAGACCCTCTACCACTACCTTCCCTCCGGACCGCACGACGTCAGGTGCCCCAGCGTTTCTCAATAGGTGTTGAACCGTTGAGTTGTGGTTGTTGTTGTCTTTGGAGCCCGTCCGAGTAGTGTTATGTCGGAAGTCTCCCTCAAAGAGTCAGTCATCCAGGCCCTACCCCGGACTCTTCGACTGAAGATTGTTCAGGGGTCCGCGACAAATACGACGACCCGTGTCCTGTGTGAGAACTCTTGATGGCTCGATCTCCTTCTGGGACTGCTGTACTAGGGGACTTCCTAAGAGTCCTGGGGAAGGGCGGAAGGTCTTATATTCTCACGGTGTCTGTCGACTCTTCCAGGGTGGTAGTAAAGAAGAGAGTAACATGTGTACTCGTTTGACCCCGTGCCTCTGTACTCCAGTGTGGAGGACGATGTTTGACCTACAGACGTAGGAGAGTTTTAAGTGCGACCACCACCACTAAATCAGAGAGTCAGTACAGGTTGAGAAATACTGGGGCACCTGACATCGGTCAAAGGAGACAGACACCCTAAAGGGTCCGTTCTTATGACCTCACTCATCGGTAATATAAGGTTAAGTCTTAAATTTCAATGTTTTTTATTAGTATTATCTCTTTTCTTGTGAATGGTGGACCTCGTCCCCGTCCAAACGTCCTTTCAGTCAGTGTACTTATCCGTATTCACTTCGTCCGGGACCAGGTCGTCCCCCGCATGTCTCTTGTTCTCTCGTCGGTAGAACGCCCCGGACCCGGATGTGATGGAGGTCACAGTCCGGCGACCTCCATCTTGCGAACAGTCGTTCGGGGCTGCGGGTACGGTTCGTGTGTAGTCCGACAGTCAGCCACCAAAGACTTTCGACCTCAGTTCAGTCGTCAATTCTTTTCTTGGTGGTGGGGGTTCAAAACGAATTTATCAGTGACTCGTTTAGTTCACAAGAAAATTACAAGAATTGTACGACACTGATTTACATCTTCAGTGGATCTGCCGTCGGTCACCTCAAGACTTGTTTCGTCATGTGGGAACTTAACCTTTCCCTGTCACGGTAATCAGTGGTATCAACACCTCTTATATATGACTGTACCCTTTACGACCCCTGTGTCGCTAACGACGACAAACGCTGGGGCACCTGACATCGGGCGGTCCGAAGAGACACGTACCCTAAGAGGTCCGTTCTTATGACCTCACCCAGTGGTGCGGGAAGTAGTCCCCTTGCATGACTGAGTGCCTGTCTTGGCTGCAGAGGATACGGAGGACGTAACCGTCCACCCAAGAAATGGTGATCACGGTCGACCCTTTGGGATATAATATGTATATACAAACAGGTTTTATTTTTCGATTTTAATTTTTCTCTTTTGACACCACAACCTCTTCTGAGAACTCTCAGGGAACCTGATGTTCCCCTAGGTTGGTCAGTTAGGACTTCCTTTAGTCAGGCTTTATAAGTAACCTTCCTGACTATGACTTCGACTTTGAGGTCATGAAACCGGTGGACTACGTTTCTCGACTGAGTAACCTTTTCTGGGACTACGACCCTTTCTAACTTCCGTCCTCCTCTTCCCCTACTGTCTCCTACTCTACCAACTTACCGTAGTGACTGAGCTACCTGTACTCAAACTCGTTCGAGACCCTACCACTACCTGTCGCTCCGGACCGCACGACGTCAGGTACCCCATTGTTTCTCAGTCTGTTCTGAATCACTGACTTGGCTTGACTAAAAGATATCTTTGGTAGAACTATAATTTAATAGTTTAATATCGAAACGAGCCTCCTTCACCGACGTTTTATGCCGGTCAATAGTTCTGTTAAAAGTGTAGATTTGATGGAGGAAGAAAGACGCCGTAGTTACCCTTTTGAGTCCGTTCTGTTGTGAAGAAATGGCCTTCGTTCCAGTGGAGAAAGGTCGTCAGGAATAGGAGAAAACCGTACCCCACTCTTTGTGACCATGACCAAAACACCTAGAGGTTCTTGTAATTAAAGATTTAGTTTTCGGAGTTTCCTGTGTTCAGAGGTGAGGGTCTACTCGAGTCCTCACTTTTGCTCAGATTCCGTACTGTTCGTAAAAATTTCGTATCACCCCATCCACTCATTCGGGTCCGCAGTGACTTCTGTTACCTTTGCCCTCCGAACCACTCCTACGACCCCGACCATGATTCATAAAAGCCACAACAACAAACCAGTGATTCGGTACAGGTTGAGACGTTGGGGTCCCTGATGTCGTGCGGTCCGAAGGGACAAGGGTATGAGAAATAGACCAGGGTAGTGAAGTACCCTTTATCTTCCCCTTTGTCACCTTTATCACAGTCTGAAATAAAAACCCCCCGAGGTTTTAGTGACGTGTACCACTGACGTCGGTACTTTAATTTTCTGTGAATGAGGAACCTTCTTTTCAATACTCGTTGGATCCGTCGTATAAGTTTTCGTCTCTGTATTGAGACGGTTGTTTCCAGGCAGATCAGTTCCGATACCAAAAAGGTCGTCAGTACATTCCTACACTCTCAACCTGACACTTCTTCCGACTCGCGACTTCTTAACTACGAAAACTTGACACTACAACCTCTTCTGAGAACTCTCAGGGAACCTGACGTTCCTCTAGGTTGGTCAGGTAAGACTTCCTCTATCCGGGACCCACAAGAAACCTTCCTTACTACGCTTTTGACTTTGGGGTCATGAAACCGGTGGAGTACGCTTCTCAACTGAGTAACCTTTTCTGAGACTATGACCCTCCCTAACCCCCGTCCTCCTCTTCCCCTACTGGCTCCTACTCTACCGACCTACCGTAGTGACTGAGCTACCTGCACTGAAACTCACTGGAGGTCCTCAACCACTACCTGTCCCTCCGAACCGCACGACACTAAGTGCCCCTANTCAGGTAAGACTTCCTCTATCCGGGACCCACAAGAAACCTTCCTTACTACGCTTTTGACTTTGGGGTCATGAAACCGGTGGAGTACGCTTCTCAACTGAGTAACCTTTTCTGAGACTATGACCCTCCCTAACCCCCGTCCTCCTCTTCCCCTACTGGTTCCTACTCTACCGACCTACCGTAGTGACTGAGCTACCTACACTGAAACTCACTGGAGGTCCTCAACCACTATCTGTCTCTCCGAACCGCACGACACTAAGTGTCCCTACGTTTCTCAGTCTGTACTGACTCGCTGACTTGACTTGACTGTCCGTTCTTAACCTCTTCCTGTACCGTTGGGTGAGGTCATAGGAACGGACCTTTTAGGGTACCTGTCTCCTCGACCGCCCCGATGTTAGGTACCCCAGGGTCCTCAGCCTGTCCTGACTCACTGATTTGGTGGTGGTGGTGTCCGTACTTCTGACCACACCCAACGGTAAAGGAGGAGGTCCCCTGGTGCAAAACAGTCTTGGGAAGTGATGCTGGGCAGACAGAACCCACCACGGCGTACCGTTACCGAGTACCGAAATGCCTTAATGTGTTCAAGGAAGAGATCCTGGTCCGACGCCAAGTACTTCTTCCCACCATACATACGACGGAGCGTAGAGGTGTGGAAGACTGTCGGCCCACTTCTCTGTCTTACTGTCTCCTCCTTTCTTTAGGTGACTCCTTCACCTCCACTCCTCCAGCCCCCTCCTTCCCGTCTCCACTCCCCCAGTCCACTCCTTCCCGTCTCCACTCCCCCAACCCCCTCCTTCCCGTCTCCACTCCTCCAGTCCCCTCCTTCCCGTCTCCGCTCCTCCAGCCCCCTCCATATACAGCCCCCGAGGTCGTCCACCGTTACTTTTGATTTAGTCTACAGGTCTACGCGAGTCCCGGTGTCTCAGTTCTCGTCTCGTCTTTCCACTCTACTGAGAAGAAACGGTAGGGTGGGACGGAAGAAACGAAGGGGGCCTCCACGTGGGTATGCAGAGTTGGTTCTTTTGTCTTTTACTGAGTCCTACTGATCTTGCCGTCGGTCCGTACTTGTAGTCACGGTCCCCGTTGTCGGACGCGACGCGACACTGAGGAACCTCCGCCCTCCAATGTGACCACCAATTGACAACGAAACTCCGGGAAGGTATCAAGGAACCCTCCAAGGTTTCCTACCGACCACTATGGAACCCGGTGAAAAGAGGTTGTACCTACGTTTTCGTCCACTCAAACTCTGTGGTGGACCTCTTAAAAGTCTCGTTCGTAAAGGGTTTTGAATTCCGTCGATTTGGGTCTTTGTAAATAGTCTTCCTGCCTACGACTTCGACTTCGAGGTTATGAGACAGGTGGACCACTCTTCTGGTTTCCGTCGATTTGGGTCTTTGTAAATAGTCTTCCTACCTACGACTTCGACTTCGAGGTTATGAGACAGGTGGACCACTCTTCTGGACTGAGTGACCTTTTCTGAGACTACAACCCTTTCTAACTCCCGTCCTCTTCTTCCCCTACTGTCTCCTACTCTACCAACCTACCGTAGTTCCTGAGTTACCTGTACTCAAACTCGTTTGAGACCTTCAACCATTACCTGTCCCTTCGGACCAGACTACGTCAGGTACCCCAGCGTCTCAGTCTGTGCTGACTCGTTGACTTGACTCGACTTTGGGTCTTTGTAAGTCCCGTCTTAAAGGAAGACTTGTACAACAACAACTACAAGTCAGTGGTTCAGCACAGACTGAGAAGAACTGGGGTACCTGACGTCATACTGTCCAGGGAGTTGTAGAGGTCCTCAAACGAGTTCAAGTACAGGTGACTTAGCCACTACGGTAGGTTGGTAGAGTAGGAGGTAGTGGCGGAAGTTAGAAAGGGTCGTAGTCCACCGGTTTTATAACCTCAAAGTCGAAGTCGTAGTCACGGAGGTTACTTATAAGTCCTGACTAAAGGAAATCCTGCCTAACCAACCTAGAGAAACGTCACGTTCCCTGAGAGCCATCAGAAGGGCTTGTGGTGTCAAAGTTTCGTATCACAGTACGTTTTGATCCGTCTCAGTCCTCCGGAAGTTCCCTTGTAGGAGGTACTGGGATTACGAGTCGAAGAGAGTCCGCATAAAAGGAATACGGGTTCTCAAAACCCGTTCTATTTGTGATTCCGGGGGAGAGGTCAAGACTCTAAGGTCCTTAGGTATTTAAGAGCTGGTATGTCCGTTGTAGAGACGGTGTCCCCTGGTCACTCCAATTCTACCCCGGGTCCAAGTTGACCTAAGTGGTGTCGGCACAAATCGTGTAGAGAGAGCCTTATCTCTCTACCTAGAAGTCCAAGGAGGCACCGAAGAGGTGGGCTCTTAAGACTGTGAAGGGTAGGTAGTGACACAGGTGACATTGTCCCACTGAGCCGCTGACGCGGAACTCACACACCGGAACACGAACCGGTTCGGAGAACGTACTGGACAAACCGGAAGAGACGTTTGACAGACCCGAGCTACTCTACGTCGTCTCTGAGGTCGAGTTTCTCTAGTCGTTGTTTACTAGTCAGAAGTGGGAAACAAAAAGGTGTGGTCCCGACTTCCGTCACTCTATGTTCGTATCGTGAGTTGGTGGAGACCACCCCCATGGTCCCGCAGGTCCTGTATGTAAGGGTCCCAGTCGGTCCTGAGTGAAAGTAAAGAAGGGTGTGTTCGTTCCACCACCCCCCTCCCCACCACCACCCGTCACCCGTCCCCGACCAATGAAACCCAAACCGACCTACTCTTGAGGTAAGACTTAGAAAAGTAAGGAGAGACGTCATTATAAAGAATTTTCGTTGCTTGAGAGAAACGTAGAGTAAAGCCCCGACACGAGTACGACTAGTTTCTAGTACTGGAAGAACCGATCCGCTTCCTATGGCAAAAGAGTCGAGGCAGAAAAGGGCCATGTCGCACGACCTCGTCTAAAATCCACTCCGACCCTTCACTCCCCCTCCTGCGACTGAGGTCAACGACACCGTTGGGGATGTGTGTGTGTTCTTACGCAAGCAAGGCGAAGACTCACTCACTCGAAAGATGGAGAAGTTATAGTACCCAACGACGTTGAGTCTCTACGCTACTCGGTCCAGACATCTCCCTCCACCGAAGAACGAGTGAGAGTGAGTTCATCCACGATCTTCCAGTCCGACTCTACTTCGGAAAAGTGTCTATGTTAGTGACCCTCAAAGTTTTCGTCCATTTGGAACCTACTTCCCTCCGTCCCACATGTACTTCCGTAGGAGGAGGTCTGGGGAACGACCTTCTATTCGTGAAACCCTTCCCCTCCTCCAGCAGTAGTGCGACATTACACGAATCGACGAGTCAGCATAGGCTGAGAGACGTTGGGGTACCTGACATCGGGCGGTCCGAGGGGACAGGTACCCTAAGAGGTTCTTATGACCTTACGCACCGGTAGGGGAGGAGGTCCTCTAGAAGGGGTGGGTCCCTAGCTTGGGTCCAGAGAGCGTCCCGTCCACCTAAGAAATGACGGACTCGGTGGTCCTTCGGGTACTACATTATCAAGAGTCGTTTCTTCGGTTCTTCAATGGACCGTTTGGACCAGACATTGTGAACCCCACCAAGTAGGGAGAGGACCCTACGAAAATTCAGCGAGCGTACCGTGCCCACGGCCTCAGGTCGGGGTCACCTAGGTCCCTTAAGCTTCCCACCCGCCTCAGCCACTCCTCTGTAAATAAATTAATCTTTGTATTCTAATCTAATCCTTTCTTATCACATCATCCTTTTAATCACCTCCTTTCTCCGACTTATTGAACCAAATGTACCTTTTGATTATTTTGGAACTCTGTTCTCCAAACGTGGTAGATGCAGTCCGGTGACCGCGGGCAGACTTATCACCTCCCACGGGGCGGAACCCGCGGGAGAGCGCACCCAGAATCTTCGGTCCCGTTCATTCATCTGTACCGCTCGGAGGTACGGGGTCTATCCCTAAGTCGGTCTTTTAATTCTTCTGTGCCCCTCTGGTTCGACGAAGTCACTCGCTCTGGGGTTATTGATAAAAAATTTTCCTGAAAATATGGAAAGGGTGTTTTCTAGACATGTAATAGAAGACCGGAACCTCCGGACACTTTGTAAAATTCTGGGAGAAAACTATTTCGGACAAGTTGGTCTTTTGAATAAAAGGGAACTTCACAAAAAGGAAATATAAAGATTAGAGACAGTCGGAGTCTTTCATAGTTTCAATGTAAAAGTGCTTCGTCTCCACGTCATTCAATGTTGTTTCTTTCTTGGTTAATCGAGTTTTCAGACTCCACCAGTCAAAGGTCCGATATGAACAAAAAAGAATGTAAGACACAATTGCTTACACGAGGGTCCACGTGTCACCTATTCTCTATACCCTCGAATCGTTGTTCGTAACCGAGTTGTCTCTTTAGAATGTGGTCGCGATGAGATCATTGAAAATTGAGAAACTTTCCGAAATACAGGGTACGGAGAGTGTCAACTCCCCGACATTTGTTAGTGTGCGCATCAACATTTTCAGGCCCATTCCGTTCAATCTCTCGGTAGCCACCACCCCCCTGTCGGGGGACAATACAGTCTTCTCATCCACTTTTCGTATTATATCATTTCGTCCGTCTGGGACTAAACCCCCAATCTACGAGTCCTTTAAGGTCCCCCTTGGGGACGTCGGACTAGGGGTTGAAACGCAAAACAGTCCGAAGGAAGGAGTACTGGAAACGGTGCCCGCCCTAAGGAGTGCGACCGAGGGCCGCACGCCCCTTCGAAACACCAAGATCAGATCCTGTTGACAGTCTGAATCTTGTCCATGTGTCGTAGCAAAGAGACGTCCCGTTACCCATTTTACTTACGGGACACCTCCCGTCCCCCCGTCCACGGTGGTCGTTTCTGTCTCCTTAACGTTCCGGCCGGAAGTCGCCGAAGCAACATTTGTCTCCTTTTCACGTTTATTTAACGTATTCTTATGCGTGGTGTGTCTGGAGGAGAGTAGAAGACGTAGCCAGCATTGTGAACGGTTCCTCTAGAAGATTAACTTAGAGTGAAAAATTTCACAAAAAGAGTTACGTCTATTAAAAATTTAAGAAACAGCTCAAACGATGTTGTTGTGACCAAAATGTAAGACCGAGAAACCGTCGTTCTGTACCCTCTGGAATCGAGGGTCTGGTCTTTAGCTTGGACGAGGGGGACGCGACCTTCCGTTTTAGAATTAGGGACCTGGTGGTCCCTTCAGGATTCCTCTAGAAGACTTTACCTTCGGTATGAAGAGTCCTCATTCGTTACCTAGGGGATGACCGATATCTTATTTTAACGCAAACAGGTACTTAAGAGTCGGAAGAAAGTGGACAGGGTTGACGTACAGGTGGTATGAACAAGACCTTCTGAGAGGGTTGTATGTGTTTGGGAAACAGAGGTTCTGGAGATAAAGAAGAGGTTGAGGGCCTCTAAGGGGATGTGGAGACGGACGGTGGTAGAGCGAAGATCCGTGACGGAAACACACACACGTACGGACGGCTCAACGAAGTCAACAAAGGCTGAGAAACGTTGGGATGCCTGGCATCGGGCGGTCCGAGGAGACAGTCACCCTACGAGGTCCGTTCCTGTGACCTCACCCAAGAGTAAAGGAGGAGGTTCCCTAGAAGGGTTGGGTCCCGAACTTGGCCACAGAGAATTCAGAGGACATAACAGTCCACCCAAGAAATGACGCTCGTGGTGCACCTGGAGACCGGGAGAGGTTTACCCGTTTCACGAGAGAGTCGAAAGAATCTACTGAAGTCTGAGGTGAAAAAAAAAAAAAAAAAAAAAAGTTTTTCAGTCGGGCTTCCGAGGGACGGAAACGTAAGAGAACGGAGCCGAAGTCATAGACCCTAGACCACAAATAAACGGATAAAAGGAGGAACTCCCACTTCGGACCCGGAGTAAGGTGAGGTTTAAAGGTGTGTCGACTGGACTGACGTAACGTGTTTTATTCGGGGATTCTCATTGACGCACACCGTACTTGCGTAAGTGTGTATTGGACGTCCACACCCGCACACGAACACACATTCTACCCGTGGGTCGGGGTGTCTGGGTTGGTTCGAAACCGTAGACACCCTGTCTAATCTGATCCAAACCCTAGTGGATCAGGGTTTCGGGGTCGTAATCTATTCCTTTCCACCCCGAATAGATTTTAATCTGTTCCTCCTCAGAACTCGTGGTTAAACGTCCTCTGTTTCTTGGATACAACGAAAACATTTTTTATTAATGACTTTATGTCTACCACATGTCATAACATATTCAATGTTCACATGTCACATCACTCGTTCTTAGACCAAAACGTGCCTTTACTTTCATGTAAGGTTTGTGTGCCCTGGGTCGCACACGTTTCCGACTTTCCAGTCCCTACGTCTTCAGTGTACCTTCAACCAAAGGACCTTACAGGTAATAATCGAGCTAACGTTTACCCAAGCTCCCCTTACTTCCCAATAAAGTTTCGTAGGATACGATAAATGGGAAGGAAGAAGGTACTTCTCACGTTCTATGTCACCTGCCTTACTCTCGTACCTCGACTCACCGGATAAATATTTCGGGTGAAGATAACGAGTCGTAGATACACTGTGTTTGATGGATTGAAGACGTTCGGAGTCAAAGGAATGGACACTTTACCCTTGTTGCGGAACATCATACCGAACCTGTCGTATAATGTCTCTCGACGGAAGTAAGATAAGTTTCTGTTTTTCGAGTAGATGTAAAGGGGGATGGCTCAGTGTAGAATGACTTGTGCACATTCCTAAACTAGGGTCGAGTTTCGTTTACAGTTATAGACTTGATGATTCCTTTTACGAGAAGACAACAACAAAAAAAAAAATTAATCTCATATTGGCCAACTGTCATAACACGATCAAAGACCCCATGTTGTCACACTTAGCCGGCATTCGTATGTGTATAGGGGAGGAACCACTCGGAGGGGGGGTTCGTAGGTAGGATGGGGAGCTCCAGTAGTGTCTCGTGGTTGGCCTCGAGGGACCCGATATGTCACCGAAAGGTCGATCGACCGACAAAATGTGTCCCACCACACGTGTCCAGTCGCGAGAGAGTTAGGCAGGGTGGGAGAGGAAGGGGACACAGGTGTGCAGACAAGAGATGGAGACAGAGGCAGAGGCAAGAACGGGACACACCCACGCAGCCATGGTAAAAAGTTCTAAGGTATTTATACGTAAGTATATAGCGTAAACAAAAGGAGAAAGACTGAGTGCATCGAGACATACTGTCTGGGATCCAAGCAAGTGTAGTGATGTTTACTGGGTCAAATCAAGGAAAACGCTGAACATGTCACATATACGCCTGGTGCATGGCATCCAGATATGACATATATGCCTGGTATATGTGCACTGACAACAGGTAACACATATATCTGGTGTAGAAGAAAGGAGTAAGACAGTTACCTGGAAGGTCGACGAAGACACAGGACTGATAACGCATCGTACGACGTCACTCGTCACGCCATGGGCACGGGAAGATACTTAAAGAGTCCCATGCACGGGTCCTCACCCTAACGACCCAGTATATCATCATATAAAAATAAAAAAAATTTCTTTATCCGAACGGACTCTCGACTCAACCATTTCTTAGGTGGACGTTACGTCCTCTGAGGTGAAGGTAAGGACCCAGCCCTTCTAGGGGACCTCTTCCCTATCCGATGGGTGAGGTCAGAAGAACCCGAAGGGACCACCGACTCAACCACTGCTTAGACGGACGTCACGTCCTCTGGACCCAAGCTAGGGACGCAACCCTTCTGAGGGACCTTTTACCTTGCCGATGGGTGAAGTCATAAGACCGGACCTCTTAAGCGACCTGACACCTCAGTTGCCGTCCCCCTCCCAGAGTTTCTTAACCTATACTGACTCGTTAAAAGTGAAAGTGAAAAGGAATGACAAAAGGTATTACCAATAAGTTAAATGTAAGGACCGTTACGACACCCTCCCCAGGGAAAAGAGGTGTGGGAAAGGTCGTAAGTGACAAAGATCTAAAAACTTCTGACGGGAAGACTGGCCACGGTCCACTATGGAGTCATCGAAACTAGACGCAAAGAGATTATTACTCGCTTCAACTCGAAGAAAAGTACACAAACAACCGTAGACGTACAGAAGAAACCTCTTTGCAGACAAATCGAGAAGACGGGTGAAAGACTGACAAAAAAAAAAAAATTATATAACTCGACGTACTCGACGAACATACAAAAATTTCTAAAGAAAATGATAAAAATTCACGGAGAAAAGAAGATATTTGCGATAAAGTAGTAATTTCACCACCGATACTCGACATTCGTATGACGTGGTCTTAACATTAAATGTCCACGAGTGAGTCCCGACACATACGTCGGCTTTCTTCGGACATCTTCATTACCAGTGGGACCTGCCTCACGGAACTCAGGTTTCTGTCTCACGCCTTCAGCTTTCGTTTGCCATTGATGTCGCCTCTGGCGGACCGGTCGGTCGTGACGGGATTTGTTCGCCGTCTCCAGCCGTAGTGGTCAGTGGGTGATCGTCAGGTGAGGACTCGTGGAGTACCCGGGATTGTCTTTCGTCACCCTTCCCGTGACGTGGAGACGCATGCTTCAACAAGCAACAACAAGTCTACTATTTAACACAGGGTGACAAACTCTGGGGCAACTGACGTCGTGTGGTCCGGAGGGACGCGTAGTGGTTGAGGGTCTCGAGTGAGTTTGAGTACAGGTAGCTCAGCCACTACGGTAGGTTGGTAGAGTGGGAGACGACAGGGGAAGAGGAGGGTGGAAGTTAGAAAGGGTCGTAGACTCAGAAAAGGTTACTCAGTCAAGAAGTGTAGTCCACCGGTTTCATAACCTCGAAGTCGAACTCGTAGTGAAGAAGGTCACTTATAAGTCTCAACTAAAGGAAATCCTACCCGACCAACCGAGAGGAAAGGTAGGTTCCCTGAGAGTTCTCAGAAGAGGTTGTGGTGTCAAGTTTTGGTAGTTAAGGAGTCACGAGTCGGTAGAAATACCAGGTTGAGAGGGTAGACATGTACTGATGACGAGGAATAACGTTTTAAGTCTGAATTCAACCTCTTTCATCCCTTTTGGTGGTCCGGTAAGTCTATATTGGACTAACCAGTATACTAATATGTCACCTTCACTACTTATCTAAGTTCCCTAATCTAGACCATCTGTCTTACACACTTCTTGATACCTACCTCCAAGTACTGTAACACCACATGATTCAATCCTCCCCTTTACGTCTGTCTCGTAAACCGAATCTAATCGTTCGTTAGCTTACTTAGACTAGTAGTACTATCACCACCTCGGTTGTAGACGAAAAGCCGATCCCTGTCGTGTCTCTTTGTCTTACTTTTTCCAATATGTCCCCGTAAATAACGTTTATAGACATTTTCGGTTTTCTAGGATAGTAACGACAACGTCGTCCCTCCCCTGCCCAGACACGGAACAGTCTGAACTAGTAGGAACCGGAGACGGTTTGACTATTTCACTTTCAGTGAGTCAGTACAGACTGAGAACCACTGGGGTACCTGATATGTCCGGTCTAAGAGGGTCGATCTTATGACCTCATCCATCGGTAAGGGAAGAGGTCCCCTGAAAGGGTTGGGTCCCTAACTTGGGTAACGTCCACCTGAGAAATGGTCGACTCGATAGTCCCTTTGGGTTCTTGTGACCTCACCGATCGGATAGGAAAGAGGTCCCCTCGAAGGGTTGGGTCCTTAGCGTGGTCCCAGAGGCCTTAACGTCCGCCTAAGAAATCGTTTACTCGATACGGTTTGTCTCCACTTGTCGTGGGAGTCCACACTGTTGGCTTTTACAGAGGTCTGTGACTGTTCACAGGGGACCCCACCCTTTCTTCCCCCTCCCCCTTCGACCCCTGAATAGACGTAGGGAGTGAGTACGGAAGGTGGACAAATTCTCGGTGGTTATGTTCTTTTGACCCGACTGGACGGTTTTCCAGTTACAGTACCTTGCGTTTGTTGGTTTATATTGTCAACCTTCCACCCCCCTGATAAGAACTATTCTGTGTTATTGGGTCGCGCAAGGTCTGCACACTGGTCGTTCGCAAAGGATTTGCATTTGTGCCTCAAGTGTATATCTACAAGGTGGTGCGACTCTCGAGTAACGTTGACACTACGTAAAATTGTTCGTGTGGTTGTGGGAGGGGGGTGGAGGGGGCCCTCGTAAGGATAGTACGTCCGAGACTGAGACGTCTGTACCCGTCCCGATTTCACAGACGGGACTGCTTCTCCGACGGGTATCTGGTGTGGACCTCCTCGGCCCAGTGACCTCCCTCCGCACAGACGCCATCTGGGTGCTCTTAGACTTTAAGTGAAGAACTATTCCTCCATGGTATTTGCCCTCGAGAACAAAATTATATGTACAACAGTGACAACAAATAGACGAGTCAGGACCGACTGAGAAACACTGGGGTACTTGACTGTGGGAGGCCGAGGGAACAGGTACCCTAAAGGGTCCGTTCTTAGGACCTCGCCCAAATACAGAGAAGGAACTGTCGAGTCAACCATTTCTTAGCCGGACGTTATACCCTCTGAGGCCAAACTAAGAACCCAACCCTTCTAGGGGACCTCTTCCCTATCCGATGGGTGAGGTCATAAGAACCCGAAGGGACCGCCGAGTCTGTCATTTCTTAGGTGGGCGTTACGTCCTCTGGACCCAAGCTAGGGACCCACCCCTTCTAGGGACCTCTTCCCTATCCGATGGGTGAGGTCGTAAGAACCCGAAGGGACCACCGAGTCTGTCATTTCTTAGGTGGACGTTACGTCCTCTGGACCCAAGCTAGGGACCCAACCCTTCTAGGGGACCTCTTCCCTTTCCGATGGATGAGGTCATGACACCAGACCTCTTAAGGTACCTGTTCAGGTACCCCATCGTTTGTCAACCTGTGCTGACTCGCCGAAAGTGAAGTGAAGATAAAGGATGAGGTCCCCGAGAAGGACTGGGTCCCTAGTTTGGGCGTAGAGGACTTGACCGTCCACCTAAGAAGTGGTGACCCCGGTGGACCCTTCGACGACGACGACGACGATTCAGTGAAGTCAGCACAGGCTGAGACACGCTGGGGTATCTACCGTCGGGTGGTCGGAGGGGACAGGGACCCTAAAAGGTCCGTTCTTGTGACCTCACCCAACGGTAAAGGAAGAGGTTACGTACTTTCACTCTTCACTTTCCCTTCAACGAATCAGCACAGGCTGAGAAGCGCTGGGGTACCTGACGTCGGGTGGTCCGAGGAGACAGGTACCCTAAAAGGTCCGTTCTCATGACCTCACCCCACGGTAACGGAAGAGGTATGGACCCTTCGTGAAGGGGTGGGGTGGGGGGGTTTTTTATGAACCGTTTCTAAAGGACTTTGTAAGTGTTATAGTGAGGTGATACCTCTCCTCTTCGCTCTACGTGCGCCCAATTCTGTCAACCCAGTCCTACGAGATCAGACATGAGACCGAGACGAACGAATCGACCAAGTAAACGACGGGGAGGACTGAGAGTTTCCACCAACCCCCCCCATGAGACAGACGGGTGGGTCGAATTTCGTCCTGGTGACGGAGCGACGAGGTCGTAGGTACTAGAGACAGTGAATTCGCTCGGGAAAGGAGTCGTCTATGTGGATGGAAAGGGTTACCGTAGGAAGATAAAAGGGAAAGGAAGTGTGAGGGACGGTGGTCCATGACAAACACTTAGGGAAGTCGGAGAGTGGATAGTGGTGCTAAAGCGTTGAGCCAAGACTTTGTGATACACCAAAGTAATTGTTCGGGCCCTTCAAAAAAAAAAAAAAAAAAATTCGTAGTCGTCACTTTGCGTTTTGATCAGGGACGAGACCGTGTGTCTGGTAGGACGACTGGGATGTGATCCTGAAGTCTCTTGTTCTTTTTCCTTCTTTAATGGAGACGGAGAGTAGTGTAAAGGCTCTGACCTTCTGTACAGGGGTTTCGTTGGGCACTCTCGGTACCTGTTCACGAAGTAACACCCATCCCGGGGATCTCACGGCAGACAGAGAAATTAATAAACCTGCTTCTGGCGCTCCCTGCACGACCCGTCTGGAGTCTCTCCACCGACGGTTTAAAGCCGCAAATTATTCTTTTTTTTTTCCCAAACGCACCAGGGTCCTCTTTGTTACGGTGTAAGTCCTTTATTGTGAAAAGCTTATGCAGGAGGAGAAGTTAATAGACCTTACCGTGGTGGACTCCACCAAAACAGATGGACTCGTGTTTTATTTGGACCCTGTGTCTGTAAACATTGTAGTACGATAAGGAAGAGAAACGGATTGTTTAGTCAAAAGAAGTAAAAATACTAACCTTTACCCGACGGAAAAAAAAGAGAACTTCTCCCGTTAGGGGACCTGTATCCGTGTGACGATATAAATTGTACCTCTTGGTCGTTCCTGGACGACAGGTCGTGTCCCTTGAGACGAGTTAGGAGACATTATTGGAATACCAGTGGTCCCCCCTCCTACCCCCTTCCCTATCAGTCCCTCAGACCCTACCTGTGCCTGTGTGACGACGTAAATTGTACCTCTTACTTGTTCCTGGACGACCTGTCGTGTCCCTTGAGACGACCTGCAGTACACCGTCCGACCTACCCTCCCCTCAAACCCTCTCTTACCTATGTACAGATACACACCGACCCAGGGAAGTGACAGGTGGACTTCAATAGTGTTGTAACAATTAACTGATATGACGTTATCTTTTCTCATTCAAATTTAATTTATTTCTCCCGTTAGGGTCCAACGGACCTCTTCGACCGGCTTCTAGGTCTAAACAAATCCTGTCACACAGAGTCACCGAGTTCCTTCGTCCTGGTGGTCAGTGTTCTTTTGGGTCCCTCGACCAATACGACCACCCAAAGACCCACAATAGGGTCTGGACGACTTAGGTCCACCCCACACACACACACACACACACATGAGTCAGTACAGGTTGAGAAACGTTGGGGTAGCTGACATCGGACGGTCCTAGGAGACAGGAACCCTAGAAGGTCCGTTCTTATGACCTCACCCTAACGGTAAAGGAGGAGTCTCCGCTAGAAGGGTTGAACCCATAGCTTGGACGCAGAGGACGCCGAGGACGAAGCCCGTCCGTCTAAGAAATGGTGACTCGGTGAACATTGTTTAGAGGGGCTCCCTAAGAGCTTGGTCTTTCCCCTCCTTCATCTCCAAAATACTAAGACCTCGACTCTAGTGGGGGGAGGGTTGAGGATCCCAAGGCGTCGTGCACCCCGAACTCTCTTTTCCGACAGGACCATCCAAATAATGAGAAACCTCGTAGGCATGATCGCAGACGGTACTCACGCAGAAGAGAAACTCTATGCGTCGTCCGGGAAAATCGAAACGACTGCCGACACATCCTCCTCTTTCTTCCCCTCGTCTCCCCAGAGATGTCTCTCTCCCCTCTCCGGGAGGTACCCACTCACTCTGTCCCTGGGACAGGAAACGGTAAAAGTGTCGGACAGGACACCACCCCCCTTTTCGAACGACTCACGGGGTAGCAGAGCCCGAACACTGCCCGTTAGGACCGCCGACTAGACGATTGAACCACCCATAAAGAGTCACTCTCTTTACGGTTCCCTCGTCGTACCTTGTGTCAGAATTTGTCGTCACGGTTCTCGGTCCGCCACTTGGATCGGGTACCGAAGACACCCCCTCCGTCCCTCGACACCACGACTTTAGGCTGACCCTTGTTGCGTCCCGGAGGGTCGAAGGACGGTCATTCTGCGGAGACCTCCTTTAATGGCAGGTGATCTTCCACGTAACCTCTTCCGTTACCGTGGGGTGAGGTCGTGAGAACGGACCTTTTAGGGTACCTGCCTCCTCGGACCACCCGACGTCAGGTACCCCAACGATTCTCAGCCTGTGCTGATTCGCTGAAGGGAAAGTGAAAAGTGAAAGTACGTAACCTCTTCCTTTACCGTTGGGTGAGGTCACAAGAACGGACCTCTTAGGGTCCCTGCCCCCTCGGACCATCCTCCGGCAGATACCCCAGCGTATCTCACCCTGTGCTGACTTCGCTGAATTGTCGTCGTCGGTGTCGTCGGCGTCGTCGTCGTCTTCCACGGAAACCAGGACTAATACCACTTAGTCAAACCGTCACGAAAAGCCCAGCTGACATAAGAAGACCCGAAGGGGCCACCGTGAGCGCCATTTCTTGGACGGGCCGGTTACGTCACTCTATATTCTCTGGGCCCAAGCTCATTCGCAGAAAATTAAAGTACCGACCTCAGTGGTAGACGTCACTAAAACCTCGGGGGGGTTTTTAATTCAGACTGCGACAAAGGTGACAAAGGAGTACAGAAAGGGTACTTCACTACCCTGGCCTACGGTACTAGGAGTAAAAGACTTACAACTCGAAATTCGGTTGCAAAAGTGAGAGGAGAAAGTGAAAGTAGTTCTCCGAAAAATCAAGGAGAAGTGAAAGACGGTATTCCCACCACAGTAGACGTATAGACTCCGATAACTATAAAGAGGGCCGTTAGAACTAAGGTCGAACACGAAGAAGGTCGGGTCGCAAAGAGTACTACATATATTTAAATATAGATTTTAAGTACGGATAAATATATATATAGATAAAATGTTTGACAGGAAATGAAAATAACGGACACATGTGTTCCTTATGTAATATGTTGAGTCACCCTTCTCCTTTTTTATTACCTTCTTTCAATGGACGAAATCATAAAAATTCTTATCAAAACTTTTTTATACCTTGCGAAGTGCTTAAACACATAGTAGGAACACGTCCCCGGTACAATTAGAAGAGACATAGTAAGGTTAAAATCATATACACGACGGCTTCGCTCGTGATAAATATAAAATTATATGTTGTTCAGGGTGTATGTTTGCTCAAGGGAAGACTCTCACGTAAACGTTCAGGTGTAACAAGGATTCAGGACACCTGTCACGTCGGACAGCCCGATGCCAGGTATCCCAGTGTTTCTCAACCCGTACTGGGTTCACTGAACCGTGCGTGGGGCTGTTTCAGTCGGATCGACGAGCTGATTGTGTCTGGTGACATAGTATGCCGTGACATTGTGCAAATACTATGGAGAGTGTGTTTAAGTTACGTACTCTTTGTTTGTGTTCTTTATTTCTTTCGTAGAATTTAGAATGTCCTCTCCTGGAACTTTTGATGCCCTCATGATTTGTCGACCGTAGGTCCGTGACCGTAACTAGCTTTCCCGTTCTGCTGACGTGACGACGGATACCTTCCGTGTCCTCCACCCTCTACCATCTCGATGTCCCGTGTCTCCCGTTCGACGTTACAGTGAGTGCGGACTAGACCTGTCTTGGGTGTAAGTGTGGAAACTTTCAGACGTTGAACTTCCGAGAATCCAGCCCCTAAATCACGTATTTAATAAACTCCCTTAAATACACGTTAAGATATTTTCAAACATACAAATCTTTCTTTCTTTCTTTCACTTCGGTAAGTCAGCACAGACTGAGAAACGGTGGGGGATCTAACATTGGGTAGTCCGAGGAGGTAGGTAACCCAATAGGTCCTTTCTTATGACCTCACCCAACGGTAAAGGAAGAGGTCTCTTAGAAGGGCTGGGTCCCTATCTTGGGTCCAGAGGACATAAACATCCGTCTGTGAAAATGACAGACTTGGTGGTCCCTTCAGTGCACAAATGGAATTAAATTTACTCTTCTAAAAGTACAAAAATGCTAGGAAACACATTTCTACGTAGATTAGGTCCGACCTAACTGTAGCACGGAAAAGAGAACTAAAGTTTTCTTTTATTTGGTAAAAGTGTCCGGGCTCCGTGACCCCGAGGATGCGGTTCTTAAGGAACGACTTACAATACTTCCATGGATATTATGACAGAAGGTCCTCCACTTTATTCACCCATAAGACGGGACCTCTTCTACTCTGTAGTATTTGAGTCGTCCTAAAACACGCGTCGGGTGTCCCTGAGTCATTTACAAAGTACTACCAGGAACTACAATAAATAAAGGTCCGTCAAAATACACCGAGTGAAACTCCACATAATTTTGGGGGGTTTAGGTCCCTTAAATTAACTTAAAGAGACTCTCAAGTCCATGTGTGTAGTGGTTACCTGGTCACCTCCCTTTCGGGACCCCTTAAGATAGGAAGAGACGTTTTACTTTCAAAACGAACTAAGAGGGGTAATCTTTATCGGGACGAGTCATTGTCTGCGACCACGACACCCGTGTCCTGAGACGAATGGACGTGGAAACCATCGTCCCTTTTTGTATCACCTTCTAAAGTAAAAAGATAGGTATCACTTCATGTTTTAGATTTTTCTTTTTTTCACTTTAATACACTTTTTTTTTTTTCGGAGTTCCCCACTAATGTAAGTAACCTTTCCTAAATGGTGAACGACTTTTCACTGACTATAAGTAGACTACCCTTGTGTCACGGGTTTCGTAAAAGGACGACTCTTTTCATTCCCTTGTCTCCTCCTTCCTCTCAGTAAAAAGATCTAAGGTGTATATACGAGATCATGCTATAAACAAACAGAGAAAGACTGACTGAAGTGATGCATACTGTGTGAGATACAGGTAAGTCAATCAAGTCAAGTCATCGAGTCAACACAGGTTGAGAAACGCTGGGGTACTTGGTGTGTGTCGTGCGGTCCGGAGGGACACGTAGTGGTTGAGGGCCTCAGGTGAGTTTGAGTACAGGTAACTCAGCCACTACGGTAGGTTGGTAGAGTAGGAGACAGCAGAGGGAGAGGAGGACGGGAGTTAGAAAGGGTCGTAGTCTCAGATAAGGTTACTCAGTCGAGAAACGTAGTCCACCGGTTTCCTAATCTCAAAGTCGAAGTCGTAGTCAGGAAGGTTACTTATAAGTCCTGACTGGAGGAATCCTACCTGACCCAACCTAGAGGAACGTGAGGTTCCCTGAGAGTTCTCAGAAGAGGTTGTGGTGTCAAGGTTTCGTAGTTAAGAAGCCGCGAGTCGAAAGAAATATCAGGTTGAGAGTGTAGGCATGTACTGTTGACCTTCCCCTGACCTTACGTTGGCATCCTTCAGTTCTTTGTGGACTTCATTGTCCGTTTAAACCGGAACCTCATGTCTTACTTCGTCCCGTTTCCGATTATCTCAAGACGGTTGTCTTACGTGACCAGTATCGTTTGTGGGAGAAGGTTGTTGTTTTCTCTTTTCCGACGTGTACCTGTAGTGGTCTACCAGTTGTGGCTTTAGTCTAACTAACATAAGAAACGTCGGTATCTACCTCTTCGAGATATGTTAGTCGTTTTTGTTCTGGCCCTCGACTGACACCGAGTCTAGTACTTGAGGAATAACGGTTTAAGTCTGACTTTAACTTCTTTCACCTCTGGTAAGTCCATACTGGATTTAGTTTAGGGAATACTGATCCAGGTAAGTACAGAGATGTTTACTGGGTTAAAGTACAGAAGAATACTGGCTCATTATCAGGTAACAACTTGGATAAACGTCCCGTCCTTATCCAAATCTACGTCGACATCTCCTACAAGAAGACCTGAGCCCCACCACCCCTCCCATCTTCACTTCCCTCTAACCCCAACTGCATATACGTATATATGTGACGGGATACGTGTATGTACATATCTGATAGTACCCATATATACATGTATGTGACGGTACACACATCCCTTACCGTTGGGTGAGGCCACAAGAACGGACCTCTTAGGGTCCCTGTCCCCTCGGATCACCCGACGGCAGAGACCCCAGTGTGTCTCAGTCTGTGCTGACTTCGCTGAATCGTCGTCGTCGTCGTATGATGGTACACACATCCTTTACCGTTGGGTGAGGTCACAAGAACGGACCTCTTAGGGTACCTACCTCTTCGGTCCGCCCGATGTCAGGTGTCCCAGTGTTTCTCAGTCTGTGCTGACTCGTTGAAGTGAATGAATGAGTGTGTATATGTACTGGTACACACATCTACATATATGTGAGAGTACACACATCTGCATATACGTACCCGTACACATTTTGTCTCTCGATCGTCCTTCGAGTCGTAAAACTTTCGTCTCTGTAATGAAATGGTTGTTTCCAGGCAGATCAGTTCCGATACCAAAAAGGTCACCAGTACATACCTACACTCTCAACTTGATATTTCTTACGACTCACGGTTTCTTAACTACGAAGACTTGACACCACAACCTCTTCTGAGAACGCTCAGGGAACCTGACGTTCCTCTAGGTTGGTCAGGTAGGATTTCCTTTAGTCAGGACTTACAAGTAACCTTTCTGGCTACAACTTCGACTTTGAGGTTATGAAACCGGTGGACTACAATTCTCAACTGAGTAACTTTTTCTGGGACTACGACCCTTTCTAACTCCCGTCCTCCTCTTCCCCTACTGTCTCCTACTCTACCAACCTACCGTAGTGGCTGAGTTACCTGTACTCAAACTTATCTGAGGCCCTTAACCACCACCTGTCCCTCCGGACCCCACGACACCAGGTACCCCAGCGTTTCTCGACCTGTGCTGACTCGCTGACTCGACTTGACCTCATCCTTCGACGGCATATCGTGTTCCCCGAGTCGAGTCACGAGACACTATTCGGTCTCTCCACCCTGTTCCCTCCCCCAGTCTCCATCTGGGTTCTCCCTCCTCTATATACATTTGCATATCTTCTAAGTGAGACAACATGTCGTCTTTGATTGTGTTTAAACATTCGTTGGTATAGGGTTAAAAAAAATTTCTACTTTTTTTTAGGGGACACCAGTTACTAAACTGAAGAGACCACCGAATCATCAGTTCTGGGACGAACGGTCGCGTCCTCTGCGTCCTCTACATCCAAGTTAGGAGACCCAACCCTTCTGTGGTGGGAGGGGGGCGGGGGGCGTTCTCTCCCCTTTACCGTTGGGCGAGGTCATAAGAACGGAATCTTTAGGGCACCTGTCTCCTCGGACCACCCGACTCCAAGTGTCCCGATGTTCTTAGCTTGTACTGAATCGTTGATTTGGTGGGGGTACCAGTTACTAAATTAGTTAAAGTGAACACATTACTTCAGGGTAATTTTGGTTCTTCTATCCCAAACCTCGTACAGACCAAACCACACATACAGTACTGACCCCTATCGCCGTGACCGACCCCTCCCGTGCCTGTGAGACGCAGGAAACGGGTGTGGGACCGGGTAGAGAAAGTAAACTGAGGAAGGACTTAGTGTGGGAAAATATGGTTTGACCGTCAGACCATTCACTGTACAAAGAGACTCAAGACACTCGGTGAGATCGTTTACTTAACCTGGGTTGTTCCTCCAGCATCCTTGGAAGTTACTTATCGGTCAACTAGTCTTCATGGACCTGAACGTTACGTCACAGACTTTCCCGTCCCCTGCCTGACGTCAGTTCATCCTACCTATTAGACACGTTAGACTACGATAGAGGTGTATGTCACAGTCTTAACTTTCCTGTGGGTCGACCATAGGGTCTTAACGAACCACAAACACGCCCAGTGGGGTGTGTGTGTGACCTTAACCATGGTCTAAGGTACATGGTTCAAAGTCAACGTACTGACTTAACAAAAGAAGTTTTTATTTTTTATGAGTCTTTATAAAGTCTTAAGGCTCTTTCCTTTTACTTCGACCTTCTTAGTCCGATGAACTGAAGTCCGACATGATGTTTCGATATCACTAGTTTTGTCATACCATGACCGGTTTTTATCTTTGTATCTAGTCACCTTGTCCTATCTTACGGGGTTTTATTTGGGTGTATTGATACCAGTTAAATAGATGTTTTTTCCTCCGTTATTATATGTTACCTCTCTTCTGTGACTTCACAGAAGTTACTGACCGTGATCCTTTTGACCTGTCGATATACATTTTCTTACTTTAATCTTGTAAGAGATTGTCGTATGTGTTTTCATTTAAGTTTTACCTAATTGATGGATTTAAATTCCGACCTGTGATATTTTGAGAATCTTCTTTTGTATACGACTTGTGAGAAACTGTATTTAGTGTCGTTGTAGAAAAATCTTGTTGGAGGTTCTCATTACTTTTACTTTTGTTTTTATTTGTTTATCCTTGATCAATTTGAATTTTCGAAAACGTGTCGTTTCCTTCGTCATTTGTCTTCCTTTTCTATCGGGTACCTTACCCTCTTTTGTCAACGTTGGTTTCGTTCGTTGTGCCCTAATTAGGGACTCTATGAGTTTGTCGGGTACGTCGATGGAGTATTTTTATTTGTTGGGTTAGTCTTTTCCCCGTCTTTTAGATTTGTCTGTAAAGAGGTTTCTTCTGTACGACGACGACGATTCAGAGAAGTCGGTACAGGCTGAGACATGCTGGGGGGATCTGCCGTCGGGTGGTCCGATGGGTCAGGGACCCTAAGAGGTCCGTTCTTGTGACCTCACCCAACGGTAAAGGAAGAGGTTACGTACTTTCACTTTTCACTTTCCCTTCAGCGAGTCAGCACAGGCTGAGAATCGCTGGGGTACCTGACGTCGGGTGGTTCTGTCGTCGGGTGGTCCGAGGAGGCAGGTACCCTAAAAGGTCTGTTCTCATGACCTCACCCAACGGTAAAGGAAGAGGTTACGTACTTTCACTTTTCACTTTCCCTTCAGCGAGTCAGCACAGGCTGAGAATCGCTGGGGTACCTGACGTCGGGTGGTTCTGTCGTCGGGTGGTCCGAGGAGGCAGGTACCCTAAAAGGTCTGTTCTCATGACCTCACCCAATGGTAACGGAAGAGGCGTTTCTTCTGTATCTCTACCAGTTTTATGTGTACTTTTGTACGAGTCATAGTGTGTAATGATCTCTTTCCGTTTAGTTTTGATGGTACTCCATAGTGGAGTGTGGCCAGTCTGACCGGTAGTAGTTCTTCCATGTTTGTTATTTACGATCTCTCCCACACCCCTTTTCTCTTGGAGAACGTGACGACCGCCCTTTCATTTAACCGTGTTAGTGACACCTTTTGTCGTACCTTCAAAGGATTCTTTGTTTTTGATCTTTATGGTATACTAGGACGTCAGGGTGAGGACCCGTATATATGGACCTATTTTGGTATTAGGTTTTCCACGTACATGGGGTCACAAGTGACGTCGTGTTAAATCTTATCGGTTCTGTACGTCGCTGGATTTACAGGTGCATATCCCCCTACCTATTTCTTCCGCACCATGCATATATGTTACCTTATAATGACTCGGTACCTTTTCTTACTTTACTACGGTAAACGTCGTTGGACCTCTAATAGTATGATACACTTCATTCAGTGTGTCCCTTTCCGTTTATAGTACAAGAGTGAATTTACACCTTACATTTTTTATTAATATGTTTATTTGAATAAATATTTTGTCTCAGTGTCCGAAACTTTCGTTTGAATACCAATGGTTTCCCCTTCCCACGGCCCCCAGGTCGGGGGCGTCCTAGGTCCCCTTGGACTTCCTTTTTGTCACAGTCGTCTACTAAATCTCTCTCTATTCCTTTCTTATAACATCTATTCTTTTATCTTCTCTCTCCGACTATAAGGAACCAAATGTATCTTTCGATTATTTCAGAATCTTCGGGTCCTTTCACTTGTGTCCCTCGGAGCCACAAGGTTCCCTAGTCGGACTTTTTCTTTCATTCTCTTTTTTTCTCTTTTTTCTTTTTGTGTCCCACTGGTTCAAAGAAGCTCGTTCCGGGTTATCGAAATAAAATTTTCCATGAAAATATGGAACAGAATATGTATCTCCCTTTACTTTCTACGTTTCAGTATGTCTCAGTCGGGTTTGTAATGTAGACAAAACAGAAATAGCTTTGGTCCTAAAAAAGACGTTTGGAAAGGGTATCTGTTACAACACATGTGATAGAAGACCGGAACCTCCGGACACCTGTAAAATACTGCGAGAAAACTATTTCCGAAGAGTTGGTCTTTTGAATAAAAGGGAACTTTACAAAAAAAGAAATATAAGGATTAGTTGAGCCGGAGTCTTTCATAATTTGTTCAATGTGAAGAGTACCTCGTTTCCACGTCACTCAATGTTCTGTCTTGGTTAATCGAGTTTTCAGACTACACCAATTAAAATTCCGATGTGAACAAAAAGAACGAAAAGTTGATACAATTGATTATGTGAGGGTCCACGTGTCACCTATTCTCTATGCCCTTGAATCGTTGTTTGTAACCGGGTTATTACTTTAGGATGTGGTCGTGATGAGATGATTGAATTGAGAAAGTTTCCGAGATACAAAATCCGAAGAGTACGGAGAGTGTCAACCCTCCGACATTTATTAGTATACGCATCGACATTCTCAGACGTATATGGACGGTTCGTTCGATCTTACGATTGTCTCCCCCAAACTAAACTTTATAAGGAGAGTACAGGTTCTCTGAATAATCGATCTCGGGATTCAACTAAAAGAGGTCTCTTTCCACCAGTCCTTATCTGGGGGACAATTACAGTCTCCTCAGCCACTTTCAGTACTTTATCATTTTGTCTGTCTAAGACCAAACCCCCGTCTACGGGCTCTTTCGGATCCCTCGGGCAACTCAGGACTTCGGAACGAATTGTCAAGAGAAGGTGTGCTGGAACAGTACCCCCCCTAGAGGGCACCGCCGAGGGTCGTCCTCCGCTCCCCTCTCCCTATTGCACCCTCCAACTCTAATCGTATATATGTGACGATAGATATCTTGTCTATTAGTGGTTCCTGGGTGATGACGTATCGTGTCCCTTGCGATGAGGCATAGGACATCATTTGAGCTACCCTTTTCTGAGACCTTTCTTACTCAAATACATATGCACATTCACTGAGTGGAACGACAATGGGGATTTTGATTGTGTTGTGACGGTCGCTTGACGTGAGGTTACATTTTATTCTTAATTTGTTTAAATTTTATATAAAAAATACGGAGTAACTCAAAGTGACGGAGCTACTTGTACCGTTGGGGTGGTCGTTTTGGTGTTGTTTACGTCGAAAGGATAATGCTACACGACAAGTAAAGGTCACTCTACTCTGCGTGTTATCGTGGAACAGTGCATTCTTTCCTACGGAGTCTGTAGTTCGGTAGTGCAATGTCGGAGGTCGGTCACTCGGGACCTTCCTGAGTTCTACGTCTGGTTCCCTTGACGGTTCAGGTAGATCGTCAGTCGGTGATCTTGGTGGGACTGTCACGTGGGTCTCTTTCGAGGCCTACACTCTTTTGTCTCCTATGACCAAGGTCCATCGACCCCACGTATTGGTTCCCTACTGTAGTCACTCGGGTCTGAGGACGAAAGAAGGTTATGTGTCTTTTTCGCGATTTAAGGAATTGAGTTCTACAGACCAAAGAAAATAATTGACAGTAGAAAATTACAAATCTGATGGACCTGAAAACAAATTTTTTTTTTTTGATATATAGGACCGAGAGACTGTACGGAGAAACCTTGTCAAAAGAGTCGCAATAGACTCTACGACAGAGGGTCCGAACTTCAGGATTCTTATAGACGGTTTATTTTGTGTTGTGAGTTCAAAATCCAACCCGAAAAAAAAAAAAAGGATCACCTGTGTCTTCCTCTACCTTAAAAGGTAATTTGTAGTTCTACGACGTCCTAGTAAGGAACATTTGTGGGATACGTCGGGTAACCACCTCCTAAAACCTTGACACCAATATTGAACTGGACGTTAAAGAAACAAGTGGAAAAGCTACAACAATCACGGGTACTACCGACTGAGAACCTGTAATTGTCAAATGACAAAGAAAGGGGACAAAGTCGTCGACGTCTATCTCCGGTATTCATCGTTAACAATTCATGAGTCTTTATTGTGTCAAAGGTCTACTATGACATACGCACAGGAGAACGAAGACATTGTTTAATGGTGGTTACCTCACTGGATTTCGTTGTGGTCAAGGAAGAGAATCTCAAGACCTTCAAGTAAAGTCAAGTCAGCGAGTCAACATAGACTGAGAAACACTAGGGTACCTGACGCCGTACGGTCGGAAGGGACAGGTAGTGGTTCCTGACCGAATGTGTTGGTAACAAAAAGATTAAAATACTTTTAGTTGTAGTAGTCCTAAGTCTTATGAAGGAGAAGTTTTCTGTCATTTCCTTAGGGTTTCCTTTAGGTGTTAGACCCTTTAAGAACGTTTCGTGTCGACTGTCTCCCGAGTAAAGGTCTTATATGTCCATTGAGAATCTTAGTTACCCGAAGGAGCCACCGAGTCTCCATTTCTTAGACGGACGGTTCCGTCCTCTGGGCTCAAGTTAGAGAACCAGTCCTTTTAGGGGACTTCTTCCTTTACCGATGGGTGAGGTCATAAGAACGGACAGTTCAGGGTACCTGGCTCCTCGGACCTCCCGATGTCAGGCACCCCAACGTCTATCAGGGCCTGATAGACGTGCCCGTGTGTCTGTTATCAGTCAGTACTTCTGTGTTGAGCCAAAAAATTAACGGTCTTCAGACCTTACCTGTGGAGCTTTCTCTTCTCTATTTCTCAGTCATACGTATGCTTTTTCAACGAGTTTTAGTAATTAGTAGTCCCTTTCGGTTTAATTTTTAAGGACGTGTGGATGAGCATGACGACTTCAATTTCTCTGGATCCTATCGTTCGTCTATTTTTATGTCTCGACCACCCCGGGAGTATGCAATGACCCCCTTGACGTGTTACAAAGGGTGTTTCCATTTGTGAGTGAATGGCATAGTGGGTTGGTAAGGGGAGGAACCGTAGAGGAATTCCCTTCCCTTTTGTATGCAAGGGTGTTTCTGGACTTACCCTTAGTAGGGTCAGTGAAACAAGTGCTAGGGTTTGGTCACCTTTGTCCTGTTTGTAGTAAGTTGTCCGTCTATTTGTTTCCTACTGAGTAGGTATTTTGACTTTCAAGAAGTCCCTAGTTTTCCCTTCCTAGCGTTTGTGTACGTTGATACACCTCCTTGGAGTTTTGGTAATGCGTTTCACTTTCTTCGGTCTATACTTTCGGAAGAAGTTATAGGAAGGAAAATACACCGTGTAAGTCAATTCGAGTCAACGAGTCAGCACAGACTAAGAAAGGCTAGAGTACCTGACGTCGTGTGGTCCGGAGGAACAGGTAGTGGTTGAGGGCCTCGAATGAGTTTGAGTACAGGTAGCTCAGCCACTACGGTAGGTTGGTAGAGTAGGAGAGAGCGGGGAAAGAGGAGGGCGGAAGTTCGAAACGGTCGTAGTCCCTGAAAAGGTCACTCAGTCGAGAAGTGTAGTCCACCGTGAAATCCTTTCCGGTTTGCCCGAAGGGACCACCGAGTCATCATTTCTTTGTCGGACGGTCACGTCTTCTGTCCCCAAGGTAAGAGTAACCTTTTCACCAACCTACCGTAGTGGCTGAGTTACCTGTACTCAAACCTACCTGAGACCCTCAACCGCTACCTGTCCCTCCGGACTGCACGACGCCAAGTACCCCAGTGTTTCTCAGTCTGTGCTGACTCGTTGACTTGACTTGACTTGACTCTCCGTGTCCCGGTAGGGGTCTCAATTGTATGCAAGGGTAGTCACTCTCGGTGACTGATACCATGTTTACTCTAAGGATTGCGATTACTACCTTCGACAGTCCTTCCTTGGGACGTGACGGGTGACGAAGGTGTGTAAAGGCTTCCGGTAAGGACGACGAACTCCCTCTCCTCACGAAAGCGTAGTCCCCTTGAAAAGACTTAACTGTGTTTCCAACTTCGTGGGTAAACCCACCCTTTGAGACCGACGTAAAGGTTTGATCGACTATGACAGTCGTCCTACGAGATGTGTCGGAACGGGGAGTGTACCGTTTCGTGAAATGTTCGTGTTCGAGTATTAAGACGACACTCCACCCACCCTCCTTTTAACAATAAAAGGGACAAAATGCCGAGAGATTTCGGACACTCCCACATTTCCCAACTGTTCACAAGATAAAAACTTCAGTGTCTCAACGGTGTCACGGTAAGAGGTCACTACCTTCCTCTCCTCGATCTTAACTTTTGAAAAGGTAAGTTGCGAGGAGAGGAGTAAGAAACCTAAGCACTCTTAAGTTCAGTGTGTCTACCGTAAAATATCAGGGGTCTTCTTCCCACTCACTCGTCCGACCGTCGAAGACTTCTGGACCGGGGTCATATGGAGCTTTCGTTCCGTTCCCCCTTTTAGTGTTTGTACGAACTACGGAAACTTCTTTTTGCGAACACTCTTTCTTCCGTTTTTAGTTCTAAAGGGACACAAGTAACCCAGATCTCTTCTCGGTAGTCATTAGATTCTTCCAATTTCCCGTGACGTAATATCGGTCTCCGTCTAGCATTCCAACTATATTTGAGTCTACTCCCCGGAAGGACCACCGAGTGTACCCTCTTGTAAACGGACGTTACGTTGTCTGTCCTCAAGTCAGGGACCCAGTCCTTCTACGGGACCTCTTCCCTTACCGTTGAGTGAGGTCTTGAGAACGGACCTCTTAGAGTACCTGTCTTTTCGGACCACCCGATGTCAGGTGCCCCAACGTTTGTGAGCCTGTGTTGACTCGTTGAAAGTGAGTGAGTGTACACTACACCCCCCCTCCCCTTCGGTAACTTTGAATAAGACGACATGTGATTAAATAGAAATAAAGTCTTCTTCAAGGGGGGGGGGGGGGTGTCTGTGCCTACGATGTTTACTTGAAAGGAGTTTTTCATGTGTCAAGCAATTCAGAATAAAACGTGAGACCAACGATGACATCGTGTCGTTCAATAGAGTCTAAAACAAGTGTCAGACGACCCCCATCCGTAACACCTCCGCCGAGTAAAGACGGGGACAACCAGAAGTACCGCCGTAGAGTTTCCGACGCCGACCTTAGTAGACTTCTCTACTAAAATCTTCTTTCTTTTCTTGCATTTCAATGAGTCAACACAGGTGAGAGACGTTGGGTCCCCTGACATCGGGTGGTCGAAGGAGGTAGGTACCTTAAAAGGTCCGTTCTTATGACCTCACCCAACGGTAAGGAGAGAGGTCCCCTAGAAGGGTTGGGTCCCTAGCTTGGGACCAGAGGGTATAACGGTCGTCTGTGAAATGGTAGGCTCGGTGGTCCCTTCGGGGTCGTAATGTGTGAGTGTACAAACCTTCGACTGTGACCGACAGAATAGCGTCGTCCTCGATAACCAACTCGTCGGATGTGTCCCGGAGAAGTTCACGGGACCCTAAGGAGTGTGGTACCACCCTAAGGCTCTCATACTTATAAGCCCTTTACTCCACCTTTATACGACTTAACATACTGGAGCGGATCCTTTGGTATGAAGGTGGTGTAAGGTAGAAAAGACCACCAGTATCTCGGGGTGAGTCCAAATTCCTCTTTCTTTTAGTTAAGATGGAGAACTATTTTCTCCTAAAAGGACCATTTCTTAGGCGGACGTTACGTCCTCTGGACCCAAGCTAGGGACCCAACCCTTCTAGGGGAACCTCTTCCCTTTACCGATGGGTGAGGTCATAAGACCGGACCTCTTAAGGTACCCCAGCGTTTCTCAGACTGTGTTGACTCGCTGAAAGTGACAAAAAGACTATTTCTTGGCGCTCAACCTGAAGGGCCCACCGTGTCACCTATTCTTAGGTGGACGACTACTTCCCCTGTACCCAGACCAGGGGCTAGACCCTTCTAGGTGTGCGAAGTCTCGTTGATTCGGACCCGGGTTGAGGGCTCGGGCGCGGGATCTCGGCATTGATTAACTCGGACACATGGACGTTCATAACTTCCGGAGCGTAGAATCTTGAACACGAGACGTTGTGTTCTTCGGTGGTTCCCATCGGGGTGCGAGACGTTGATCTCTTCGGTCGTTTTTTCTACGTCACGTTAGTTTTATTAATTAAATTTTTCTCTTTTTTTTTTTTTTCTTGTCGTTCAAAGATCTTCTCGTATGCCCTAGTCGCTCAAACGATCTTAGGTGCCAGAGGTGAAACAGTTGAATTGTCCCACCGACAGGGACTGTAAGATGACTCACAGAACCTTTGTGTTCGTGAACGTCTACTAACACCCCGGTAGGTTTCTCTGTCTTCGAAGTAGGTCACGAGTCATGTGTGGTCAGTCGGTGTCCTCTTCCTTTTCAGTGAATGACAAAGAAATAGATGGGTGTCCTTTCCGTGTTCCGACAAGTTAGGGTTTTAAATCGTACCTTCGTCTGTAGTAGAGTCTTGTATCCGGGCTGCAGAAACAGGTCTCTTTAAGTCTACTCTTCACGTCAAGCAAATGTTTGGTCGTAAAGGAAAGAACGTACGACCGAAACTTTGTCGTTGCCGCTACTAAAAACTAAACAATGCACAATTTATAAAATTAATGTAAGACTTCATTCGTCGTGAGACCTTTTCTGTATCAGTTTCCGTTTGATTAATTAAGAACTTCCATTGTAGGATTATATACGTAAAAAGTACCGTCTTTAATTAAAGTCAGTTCTGTTGACAGAAAAGGGAACATTTAATCCTGTAAAGAGGGGATTAATCAAATTTAACGGACATCCTCTACTAGGGGTGACTCGATACCTTAGAGGAAGTCGTCCACTAAGACCGATGGTTTCTCTTCTCAAATTTTCTGCTTATTCTTAGAACCGCCAAAAAAGAAAGAGTGCCAGAACCTGGATCTCTAACAGTACGACTCACTTCATGTAGTCTGTCTCTTTCTCCTTATGGCATTTACAAGTACAATATATTGTATTTATTTATATAAATAATGTATATATCATTTATTAATTAAAAACTTTTAATGATATGTCAGGTACCTTAATGGGTCCGGTCATATGACCTCACCCATCGGAAAGGGAAGAGGTCCCCTAGAAGGGTTGGGTCCCTAGTTTGGGTCCAGAGGGCGTAACGTCCGCCTAAGAAATGGTCGACTCGGTGGTCCCTTCGGGAATAATATATATTATATATAATATATAAATGTATATATATATACCCTCCCCTCAAACCCCCTCTTACTTATGTACACACATATACCGACTCAGGGGAAACGACAAGTGAACTTTGATAGTGTTGTTACGATTAGCCGATGTAAAGATATGTTTCATTTTAAAAAAATTAAAAATGAAAAAAATTATTTTAGGACAGATCTGAAAATTTTTATACATATGGACACCGACTAAGTACAACTACATATCTTTTTTCTTGAGTGTTATAACATTTCAGTAACAAGAGGTTAATTTTCTTTAAGTAAAATTTTTTATTATTTTATGTTTCGTCTTAGAACCCGAAACCGAACAAAGACAAGTCGTCCCAACTCTTATTTTTTATATTTTGGTGGACACTGATGTAGTAGTTGATACAAGATCAGAGAGTCGGTATAGGTTGTTAAACGTTGGTGTACTTGCCATTGGACGGTCCGAGGAGACAGGTACCTCTAAGAGGTCCGCTCTTATGACCTCACCTATCAAAAGGGAAGGGTTCCCCTAGAAGGGCTGGGTCCCTAGCTTGGGTCCAGAGGGCGTAAAGTCCGCCTAAGAAATGACAGACTCGGTGGACCTTTTGGGAACAAGATCCACTAATATACCACTATTTCACTGGTTGTAGGAACGAAGTACCTTGTGTGTAAAGTCATCTTAAAGTATCTAAGATGAGGTTCAATACATATCTTTGTCTAGTTCACGTGTTTATAATAAAATTTGGTTAACCGGCACTGAACAAAAGTTCAACAAACCGTCTTAAGAGAAAGTTCAACCAAAGGTACATTTTTGGGACTCAAACTAGGTTAAAAAAAAAAAAAATTAGAGAATGCCTCATACAGAAAAAGCGTTCTACATTAGAGAACGTTTCGGTCCTCGTGTTTCGATATTGTTGGACGTTCGACAAGAGGATGCAGTTAGAACGACGTCCTATTGTCTTCTTCTAGTTCAAAAACTAGGAATGACACGGACATAGTCTCGTGTGGTTGCACTTAATTTGCATCACGACTTGTTTGTCTTCTCGGGTACCCTGCAGACACCAGCAGGCAACCAATTCTTAGGACGTTTGTGTCGTCTGTACCCAAGTCAGGGACCAGGACCTTCTAGGGTGCATGACGTCCCGTTGACTCCAGTAGAGTTGAGATTGGAGAATCGATTATGATAGGTACCTTTTGGTCCCAGTGGGATGGGTCCACGCACGAACGATAAGTCTGGGATGAAGTCCTCCTATGTGTCTGTCTATCTATGTGTCTATCTGTCTATCCCCAATCTTTGATCTGTTCATAAGATCATCTTACCACCTATCCATCTACTGACCCACCTACCTACTTAGGAACTTTCTGTCTACCTAGTGGAACTCCTAAATACACACATATAGTAACGATCTTTTCAGTCTATTTTGAGAACTCATCTAACTATACGTTGTTTGTATACTACAACCACCTCCAAATCAGCGATTCAGTACAGACTGAGAACACTGGGGTGTCTGGCATCGGGTGGTCCGAGGAGACAGGTTCTTATAACCTACCTCATCCAACGGCACGGGAAGAGGTTCCCCTAGAAGGACTGAGACCCTGACTTGAGTCCATTACATGCTATGTAGTGGGTTTAGTTTAGAGGATACAATCTTTGTGTAAGTACCTACTTAAATAAATGAGTTGTATAGTAAATATATGAGGCCGTATCGTTCGCCGCTTTCTAAATCCCCAACCTCCCCATGGACTCGTACTTACCAGTGTTTTCCGGAGAACCCCTTTACTTCTCAATACATGTATAGACACACACACGTGTGCGTACGTGTGCGTGCGCGCGAGTTAGTAAAGTCAGTAAAGACTGGGAAACGTTGCGGTACCTGGTTTCGAGGGGTCCGAGGAGCCAGGTACCCCTAACAGGTCCGTTCCTATGACCTCATCCTACGTCACGGGAGGAGGTCCCCTAGAAGGGTTGAGTCCCTAACTTGGACGCAGAGAACAGAGGACGCATCGGTCCGCCCAAGAAGCGGCGATCGTGGGGGCGACCCCCTTTCCCGACGTTTAGTTCTAACGACGGACACGTTTACGGGGTCGTGCCCTGACTTGCTCCGTCCGACCTCCTTGGGTCTCTTGACAGGGGATGAACGTGTAGCTTTGTGTCCCTCTACCGTCAACTTCTCTCCCTCAGTCGTGGGGGCCCCGAGGCCCAGTTTATCCGGCAGCCTACGGTGTCTGCAGTGGGAACCCCAGGTGTGCGGACAGTGGTGACCTTCTGAGTCGATTGTCGGAAGTCCTGCCGTCTCCTTGAACGTTTTGGGGTGCCCTTCGGTCGGAGGAATAGAGACCGCACGTGTCCAAGGACTTTGGGTCCCGTTGGACTTAGTCCGCGCGTGTCCGACATTTGGAACCGCTCCACTCGTTCCTCAAGAGTCAATCCGTAAAGAAAGAGCGAGACAAAAAGGACCGGAAAGCTCACACTGACAGAATACAAGGAAAGTCTACTACGTAGAGACACGTTTTACACGGTCCCCGGTCCATCGATCCTCTTTGCCTCGACACAGATAAAGATCCGAGGTCAGAGTCACTACGGGGGCCCACAACGTCGGAATGACGTTCCCCGCTTCCCTTTGCACGACTTTGGGTCGGGTCGGGGGGTCTCGTAGGTCTGGCACAAATTTCGGTAAGACCTCGGTTCCTGTAAAAAAGACTTAGGCAAGGTTTGATCTTGCTTCTACGACCGCGTATTATAAAAACGTTTTGTACGTCCGAGTCCTTGCCTGTCTGAGATGTAAATACAGTCTGCACCTCTTGACAAAAGGTTAGGAACGACGTCTTTCCACCGAACACACGTTCGGTTTTTATTATCGTACTTCTTATTATTATTTTGTTTCGACCGTCCTTTGGAGCAGAGAACTTCTCCTGGTTAAAAATCAGACTATCGTAACTAAGAACCTTCGGTTTGTCCTTTATTTAAGGATGGGTGTGTTAGACGTAACAAGGACAGGCGGAGTACAATTAAAATACAGTGTGGAGGTTGCGTATCTTAGTAAATAAAAAAAGGATAACTTTCACGTTCCACAAACAAGATTTTTATTCAGCAGACGTAGACTGCGGTATTTGTCAAAGAAGGACTACTGACGAAATTGATTTCAATATCCTTTTACAATCTGTATTCAAGAAGGTCACAAGAAAACTCTACACACGCACACACCCATGTCAGAAACATTGTACTTCTGATTGACGGGTAACAACTACCGCGAAATCAACGATTCGGTATAGGTCGAGAAACGTTGGGTTACCTGATATTAGGAGGTCCGCGGAGACAGGTACCCTAAGAGGTCCGTTCTTATGAACTCATCCAAGAGTAGAGGAGGAGGCCCACTAGAAAGGCTGGGTCCCTTAGCTTGGGTGCAGAGAACACAGAGCACGTGACCGTCCACCCAAGAAATGGTGACACGGTGGACCTTTCCAGGGCAGTATTATGTGAACTAGAATCGGTTTGCCCCTTTCACTGGAATTGTGTCAGACGACCGGTCGTTCCTCGACGATTGTCCTGAGAGGCTGCTACTGACGTTCTCGCGACTCCTATGGGGGTCGGGGCGGTGGTGTTTGGAAGGTCCTCCAGTTTAAAAAGTATACTTTTCGAGGACCCAACCCTGACAGGATTTTCTCTCCGTTATTGACTGTTCCTTTGAATACCACCTCTCCACTCGAGGGACCCGTTACACCTCTACCCCTCTCTACGGGTAGTAACCCTTACAGGGGGTACCGAGTCGAACACCGAGCCGACCCTTTCTTCAGCGGACGTTACGTCCTCTGGGTGCAAGCTAAGGGCCGAACCTTTCTGGGGGACCTCTTCCCTATACGATGGGTGAGGTCAGAAGAACCCGAAGGGACCACCGAGTCGCCCATTTCTTAGACGGACGTTACGTCCTCTGTGTCCTCTACGCCCAAACTAGGGACCCAGTCCTTCTAGGGGACCCCCTCCCATACCGTTGGGTGAGGTCATAGGAACGGACCTCTTAGGGTACCTGTGTCCTCGGACCGCCCTAAGCCAGGGACCCCACCGTTTCTCAACCTGTGCTGGGTCCGCGGAGTCGTGCGTACGAACAGTAAGGGTGGGTCCGGGACCTCGTGTCGGTAAGAGTCCCCTTTGTCACGGGTGGGCCGTGGAGTAGACTGTACACCAGTTAACAAATCGGAAAATCCAGGGAAATTTCGTTTTAAGAAGTGCTCGGGAATCTCATAATTTGTTCTGCAAAGTGTCTAATGATGTAGTACTATTTCCTTAGGAAAGTATACCAACGGTGGTCTCTGTTACTGTCAAGACTACCTTCGAAGTTTCTGTATGAGATACTCTCTCTTTCGTTAAAGACCGGTACTAATCCCGAGTCGTGGACGTCACACCACGATAATTATTATGAATTATAATGAGTTGATGATTATCAGTTATTGTCAACTACAATTAATTATCGATAATTAATTATCAATTATAATTATCGATTTATTTATAATTATTTATAATATTTAAATAATATTTAAATATATTATATTTGAATATAATGTAACATTATAATATTATATACTACATAATATATACGTATATATTATATACGTACTATATATTATATATTATATACGTTAAATATATTTATATAAATATATTTATTATATATAAACATACAAAATATATTTATTTAAAATATTTATAATATTTATAATTATCAATTTGTTTATAATCAATTTTATAAATAATAAAATTAAATTATTAATTTAATTTTAATCAATTTTATCAATTTATTTATTTTTGATCAATTGGTAAACGAGACGACGAGAACTCCAGAAAAAAGACAAAAAATAAAACTCTGCAGTTACCACATAACCCGTCTTCCCAAATGTGAGACAAAAACAGTCGATGTATAAAGTTTACTTGACGAAAAGAATTTGTGCTCACCTTGTCTGCGTATGGTTACTTTCTCGATGTCAGACTCTGTTTCCGACTTCAAAGATGCAAAAAAAGACCTTTTTAATCCTGATTGTATCCTAGACCCTCTTTTATAAAGGTAAACACTTATTGTGGTTCTAAGGTTAACTGTGCTGTTTTGAAGCGTTTCGACACAGAACACTACGAAGACTTTCGTTTCGTGTCGTGTCTGAGTCGACACCTGAAACTATTGACAGACGTTCGTACGTAAGCACACGATTCAATGACTCAGTACAGACTGAGAAACACTCGGATACCTGACATCGGGTGGTCCGAGGAGACAGGTACCCTAGGAGGTCCGTTCTCATGACCTCACTGAACGGGACGGGAGGAGGTCCCCTAGAAGGATTGGGTTCCTAGCTTGTACGTAGAAGATACCAAAAACGTCTAAGAAATGGCGACTCGGTGGACTTCGGGCAAATTTTATATTTCGAGATTTATTAGCTTGTATTAATAAAAGATGGTTGCTCTAGTAAATATTATACGGTCCTTGGCCCTACTTGCGAAATGTATATAATATTAATTAGGAATGTCTTGGACCACCTTAGTCCAAGAAGGACAGAATTTTCTACTCACTTGGGTTTTCACTTCACGTTTTTTCAGTCCTGAAAGGACCGTCGGTGACCAATTCATAGACGGAAAGTTACGTCCCCTGCGTCCAAGTTAGGGACCAGGCCCCTGATTCTAGGGTGTACGACACCCTGTTGATTCGAGTGCCAAGCGTTGATGACTCGGGTCAGACGGTTGTCGATCTCGTTCTTCCGGTACACGGTGTTGATTCTGGTCTGTGTTTCTTTGTCTCCTTTTTTCCGATTAAGGGACGGGTTCTGGTCTCTTTTTTAATACCCCCTTTCTACCCCCGTGTTTGGGTCCACATAGACTAGGACTTCAAGGCCGAAGATTGACTGTAGTAGTAGAAGGGGTTTCCGACCGTTTTCGGACGGATACCCGGTCACGTGTGTTATAATTACTCCCCCCGTCTTAACGTAGACTAGGAGTTTCGTGGATCGGACAGTCGGTGCCGAGTTAACTACGAAAACTTGACACCGTAACCTCTTCTGAGAACTCTTAGGGAACCTGACGTTCCTCTAGGTTGGGCAGGTAGGATTTCCTGTAGTCAGGACTTAAAAGTAACGACTTCGACTTCGACTTCGAGGTCATGAAGCCGGTGGACCATGTTTCTTGACTGAGTAATGTTTTCTGGGACTACGACCCTTTCTGATTTCCACCCTCCTCTTCCCCTGCTGTCTCCTACTTTACCAACCTACCGTAGTGGTTGAGCTACCTGTACTCAAACCCATTTGAGACCCTCAACCACTACCTGTCCTTTCGGACCTCCATGACATCAAGTGCCCCAGCGTCTCTCAGTCTGTGCTGACTCACTGACTTGACTTCGCTTAATGGATTTCCGAGTTAATGTGTGGTGAGTTTGAGACGTCTTCTCGTTTCTTTAGGTAATGTGCGTCTTTTGGAAGTAGGATGATTTTAGCAATCGAAGTTCTCTATTTCCGTAACGTAAAGTTTGAAACTTTCGTGTTCACAGACTACTACCGAATACCGTAATGTTCTAAGATAGGACGAACATTTTCTCTTTTTCTTTAAAAAAACAACCACACAAAATACACAGCCTACTTTTAATATACTGGGTCGGACGGACACCCCCTCCTCAGGAAAAAGGTGGGTCCAGCACTACTGACAGACGGTTCGCTCGGGAGAGACAAGTTATTATAAGTCTCGTGTTCAATGTATTGTCGTCCTACCTCCATGACGATAGGGACTCTTTTGTCGGTCCGTACAAAATAGTGGTTTTTTGTCTCCTTTTCGTCTTCTTATAGGACGTATTAGTTTGACTCGTCACTTTCTAGGTTTTCGTTGTACAGTCCTTTGAGAGTAGACATCCACCTTAATTTTCGTTGTGTTGTTTTTCTGGCTGTATGCGGACTCCAAGCAGACCCCGGTAAAGTCAAGAAGACAACACCTTCCATAGTTAGCCACGAGTGTCGGTGTCGTTAGTCTGAAGTACTGCCTGTCATAAATACAGACTCTCGAGACAAAACAGAAGGGGTACGGAACGAGGGTAGGGGGTCTTTGACGCCACACTTTAATTGGACTTTAGTCCTTTTGTGTTCATCGAAAGAGTCGTCTTCCGTCCCCCGAGGAAGAGGATAACTGTTACCGTGACAGGTAGAGACTGTAGGACAACGTCTACCAAGGGTTCGAGAGATAGAAGTACGGATAGGGACCGAAGCACGGAGACTACGAAAGAGTTGTGATGTCGAAGTGTCGAGAGACGAGGTAGGGAATTCCTGGTTTTGGGTCGACACCATAGTTACCCGGACCGGTGCCTTCTCGTGCGGTCTCCAAATAGTTCCCATTTTTGCAGTAGTGAAACGAGTGTTTCCAGGTAGATCACTTTGAATACCATAAAGGTCATCAGTACATACGTGTACTCTCAACCTGGTATTACATCCGAGTCGTGGCTTCTTAGCTACGAAGGTTTGACACCACAACCTCTTCTGAGAACTCTCAGGGAACCTGACGTTCCTCTAGGTTGGTCAGTTTGGATTACTTTTAATCAGGACTTATAAGTAACCTTCCTGACTACGACTTCGAGGTCACGAAACCGGTGGACTCCGTTTCTCGGTTGAGTAGTCTTTTCTGGGACTACGACCCTTTCTAACTCTCGTCCTCCTCTTCCCCTGCTGGCTCTTACTCTACCAACATACCTTAGTAACGTAGTCACCCGTACTCAAACCCGTTTGAGACCCTTTTTCGCCTTCTGTCTCCTCCGACCGTACGACGTCGGGTACTCCAGCGTTTCTCAACCTGTGCTGAACCGTTGACTTGTCGTTGTTGAGGAGGGTCGGAGGTGTCTTCGCAAAATTTCTCGAAACGTCTCGCGAATCTCAGAATCTGTGTCGCATAGTACGACAGTAGACAGTGCTAGAACGTGCCAGAGGGAGGGAGGTGACCGTATGTCTGGACACTAGGAACCCACAGACACATACAAAGGTATGTGACTACGCAAATAAGAGGGTTTACATTCACGTCACGGACCCTTAAGGACCGTTATCCACGAGGTAGTTATACACAACTTAGTTCTCATTAAGGTGTTATACACAATTTACACAACTCTGAAAGGTAAAAATCACGTGTATAAAAAAAAAAATCGTCATAACCGAACATTGGTCCGATATAAATACGGGGGTACTCCTTAATACTCTCAATCTCAACGGTTTTATTTTTCCCTTTATCTTCTTTATTTCTCGGATGCTTTTGTTAACTCTAGTATACAATAAGGGATACCTTAGGGCACTTGTCTCCTCGGGCCACCCGATGTCAGGTGCCCCAGCCTTTCTCAGCCTGTGCTGACTGGCTCATTGTGGGTAGATTGTCTTACTACCCGTTCTTTCGCTTCTACTAGTTCCAGCCCACAGTTCCTGTGTACCACCCTAAGAGTCCAGAAACCGACGCAAGTACGTCTTCTATACACCCAGAAGACGTACCTCAAAGTAGTCGGGGCATCTCCACTGACACGGGCCTCACTACTAGTAAAAACATCGTCAGATGTCTCACCTGAGGAGTAAGAGACATCCAAAACTCTACTGTCGACAGAACTGAACTGTCGTCCGACGAATATACCTGTGAAGAGGTTCGAAAGCCCCTTTTGTCCAATTTACCTTCACTTACGACTCAGCGAAGTCAGCACAGGTTGAGAAACGCTGGGGTACCTGGTATCGGGGGGGGGGGGGGCGGGCTCCGAGGAGACAGGTACCCTAAGAGGTCCGTTCTTCTGACCTCACCCAACGGCACGGGAGGAGGTCCCCTTAGAAGGACTGCGACCCTCGCTTGGGGGGCAAAGGACAGGTTATACGTAAAGACTTTAAGTCTAGATTGTTACATATCTAAGAGTGGACGTGAGGGAGCCACTGAGGAGCAAGGGGTGTTCGATGTCCGACTAAAGAAACACACCGTTTTAACGAGTGGAGAAACCTTGTAAGAGGTCGGTCGGTAAAGGTATAAGTTCCAAAGTAGTGGGGGGGAAGGGTAGAGGGGGTCTAGAAACCTGGACCCCGAGGTCCAGGTGGAAGTCCTTTTTGGCTCTGTTCTCGAAGGAAGTCAACCAGTACAAGAGTATTGGGGATTCAGCGAGAACCAGGTCATTGGTCGGCAAATAAAGTAAAACAATTATAAATAGAGAAAGAAACCGACGTCGTTCGTCCGAGAGGATGGAAGTAACATCTTACCCCTCAAAAATCACCGTCGTACGTCTTTGAAATCGACACCGCACACCCTATAAAAGGGGACTGGTCCCTAGTTTGGGGTCGGAGGACGTAACCCTCAAACCTCGGAATCGGTGACCTGGTGGTTCCTTCAGGGTAGTAAGTAAAAAAAATTTTGTTTGTTCGTTCGTGTCGACATCGACTCCTTATCGATTAGATGGTCCGTACCCCGAAATTTTTTTTTTTTTTCCTTTTTTAAGTGTACTAATAAAGTGAAGTGTGATTTTTTAAGGATAGTTGTGTGTACAGTAAGATGTTCATATTTATATCAGTGAGTTGTTCATGTTCACGTGAAGTGAGTTCTTGTCTATTCTTACCGTATATTAGTGTTCTCTGTTGCAAGTCGTAGAAATCAGTACGGACAAGAACAAGCTAATGATTCAGTACGGACTGCGAAACGCTGTGGTACTTGACGTCGTTCGGTTGACAGGAAGTGATAGAGGGTCTCGAACGAGTCTGAGTACAGGTGGCTCAGTCACTACGGTAGGTTGGTAGAGTAGGAGACAGTAGGGGAAGAGGAGAACGGGAGTCAGAAGGGGTCGTAGTCCCAGAAATCCGTCAACGACGATTCAACGAAGTCAGCACAGGCTGAGACACGTTGGGGTATCTGTCGTCGGGTTGTCCGAGGGGGTAGGGACCCTGAGAGGTCCGTTCTTGCGACCTCACCCAACGGTAAAGGAAGAGGTTACGTACTTTCCCTTTTCACTTTCACTTCAGAGAGTCAGGACAGGTTGAGAATCGTTGGAGTACCTGACGTCGGATGGTCCGAGGAGACGGGTACCCTAAAAGGTCCGTTCTCATGACCTCACCCGACGGTAAAATCCGTCATCCTTTGAGGTTTAATTTTATTGTTACTTTATGGTACTCAACCACTACCTGTCCCTCCGGACCGTACGACGCCAAGTGCCCCAGCGTTTCTCAGCGTGTGCTGACTCGCTGACTTGACTTGACTTGGTAATTTACTTATTAAAAAATTGACTAGTATGGGTCATGAGAGTTCCTACACCTCGTTACCCCGGAGAGTACGTAACGACCATCCTTTTATTTTGTCGTGGCGTTGAAACTTTTTGTGAAACCGCCTGAAAAATTTGTCACCTTGTGTGTGTTCCGGCGTCAGTGTTAGGACCCAATGTTCCCTTTACTTTAGGGTACATGTGCGGTTCAGTACCCACGTTTACACACGTCACTGGAATAAGTCTCAGTGAGTTCGGACCTTTAGTGGGTTACGGGGAGAGGACTACCCACCTATTCGTTTGAGGTCATGCATTTGGGTATGTTCGCTGTTTAAGTCGTTACTTTTTGTTCGTGATGACTACGAGAGTTGGTCAACCTGTTGGGAGACTCTAGAATTCGGTTCCCTTTCTTCGGTCTAGGGTTTCGGAGGAAGACATACTAAATAAAATGTACTCTAAAACCTTCTCCGGTGTGACACCTGTCTCTATTCTATCCACCAACGGTCTTCGACCCTACGCCCTCCGCAACTGGTGTTTCCCTGTTCTTTCCTGTAAAGCTCCCACTTTCTTGTTATGACATAACTAATGTCCCAACATTCGCAAACAGTTTAGAGTTTGATTTTGCAATTTTACCTATACAAGTATACATTTGATGTGTAATTGTTTCTAGTCTTCTATCATTGTAGTCAGCCCTTATGGAGTACTGTGTTTATGCATGTATCCCTTTGTAGATAGCAATAGTTTGGACCTGTATTTTGGTATGTCAGAAGAACTATTAAAAATAAATAAAAAAAGGTCCCCTTCTCACAATTGAAAACCGGTCTAGGCTGTCCGTACTACAAAACTGTAGTGTTATAGTTTATGTTTACTCGGTAAAAGAGTACCAAACGACGCGAACCTCTTAATGAGAACTGAAGTTGTCCGACAGACAAAAGTTTGTAGAAAAAATTCAGTGTACACGAGGTCCCCAATCGTGATGTACATGAGTCGCTACACTAGAGATCTAACGGCCTATAAACGGCCATGAGACCCACGACACAGGAACTTAAGAGAGAGTAAAACGAAGAAAAAAATTTTTTTAACAAATAAACCCCCGAAACCCAGAATTCCGAAAGAGACCACCGAGTGTGGTGACCTTTCTTGGGTGGATATGACGTCCTCTACACCACTTCGGTAGAATTTCCGTAGGGACCCAGCCCTTCTAGGGGACCTCCTCCCGCACCGTTGGGCGACGTCACAAGAACGGACCTCGTAGGGTACCTGTGTCCTCAGTAGTGACCCCGTAGAAACAACGTTGACACATAGAAGACACACCGTGTGTCTGAGAGAGTCGAGGTCTTGTGCCCTAGGCCTCGTGCCCGAGTTCATCAACACCGTACGGTCTAATAATCGGGACGTCGTATACTCTAGAAGGAAGGGGTCGGTCCTTAGTTTACACGTAGGGAACGGAACGTTCCACCTAAGAATTGGTGGTTTGGTGGTCCCTCCGGGGAGTAGGGCGGAGACTGTACGTATAGATGGTGCGTCGAACCCACACTCGTGGACCTGCCTAGATACATGTGTAGTCGTTACGATCTCTGACGGGTCACACCTGGAAATAACGAACTAAGAAAGTTTTGCAAGATCGTAAAAGAAAGACGTTCGTTGTCGGACGATGTTTGTGGAGGAAACTACAAGTGGGTGGACACCTCCACAGATGAGACTGACCGGGAGAGAGGGCGTATGTGGACTTTCTGAAAAGTGTCTAGACTAACGAACCGGTTCGGAATAGGTAGAACTTAGGTAGTCTGGACTTTGTGACACGCACGTAGACTCAGGGGAAAGGGGCAACTGACTTTTGTTAGGAGAAAGAACGATCACAGTAAGACCCTGTAAAGAGGTTCTTACTGTAAAGATCCTGAGAAGGAGTCCTTGCTGTAAATCTCTTTTAGGAAGTCGCACGCAACGAACGCCTAAAGATCTTTGTTCATATTTACCAGATTTCCAGAGAACGTCCATTGACTTGACAGGAGGAAGGGATTAGGGTGGAAAGTTCCAACCTCCAATGAAACGAAAGGAAAGGGTTGTGGCTTACCTGACGATCCCATCAGTGAAAGGAAATCAAACTACTGAAAAGAAAAATTCCACGTAAATAAACAACTGCGACCACCCAGAGGAAACGACGTACACCCAAAGGAGATCAAAGCCGTTCACCCCCGATGCGAGACCAACACCACGTGGTCCAGGAGTAACGCCACCGAGAGAACGACGTCTCGTCCCGAGAGCCCACGTGTCTGGAGTCATCAACTCCACGTACCTCCAGCAACGAGGAACCGTGTGCCCTAGGAGGACCTGGTCCCTAGCTTAGCCACAGAGACTGTGACGTTTCGTCTAAGAATGGGTGGCCTGATGGTCCCTTCGGGGATAAACTACTGAAAGGTAACACGACACGAGTAATTTTGGATTCCTGAGGAGGCGTTAGATCAAAAAAAAAAAAAAAAGGTAAGTGGGCTCTTCCGACCCAATTTTAAAATAAAGTTTATAATTTTCAACTTCAACTCTGTTCATTAAAAAATTTTTTTAGAGTTTAAGTTTTGGGTTTTTTGATCCCGGTGCATGTCGGACAACGGATTTTATGTTAGAGACTAGTTTGCATCCTTTGGTATGATAGAATGTGTTGTTCACACAAAAGTATTTACTAACGAGGTAGTGGACGTCTGAGTGTGGTCTGACTCTGGGGATGCAAGGAAGAGGCCGAGACGACTGGCCAGTGTTGCTTATCCGCAAAAGTGGTCTGCCTGGTTTTGAGAAACAATTCTGGATTTGAGAAACTTCTAGTACCGTAGACCAGGGTAGTGAAGTACCCTCTATCTACCCCTTTGTCACCTTTGTCACAGTCTGAAATAAAACCCCCAGAGGTTTTAGGGACGTCTACCACTGAGGTCGGTACTTTAATTTTCTGAGAATGAGGAACCTTCCTTTCAATACTGGTTGGATCTATCGTATAAGTTTTCGTCTCTATAATGAACGGTTTTTTCCAGACAGATCAGTTCCGATACCAAAAAGGTCACCCGTACATACCTACACTCTCAACCTGACACTTCTTTCGACTCACGGCTTCCTAACAAAGAAAACTTCACACCACAACCTCTTCTGAGGACTCTCAGGGAACCGGATGTTCCTCCAGGTTGGTCAGGTAGGATTACCTCTCGTCAGGACCCACAAGTAACCTTCCTGACTACGACGTCGACTTTGAGGTTATGAAACCGGTGGAGTACGCTTCCCAACTGAGTAACCTTTTCTGAGACTACGACTCTCCCTAATCTCCGTCCTCCTCTTCCCCTGCTGTCTCCTATTCTACCGACCTACCGTAGTGGCTGAGATACCTGTACTCAAACTCACTGGAGGCCCTCAACCACTACCTGTCCCTCCGGATCGTACGACGTTTAACACCCCAGCGTTTCTCAGACTGTGTTGACTCACTGACTTGACTTGACTTTGAGAATTATAGAATCCAGTCCTACGTATTTTGTGACCCGTATTTCTTCAAAGATCTAGTACACGTCTATATGGGTCCCAACTGAGACGACCACGATAGGAGAATGCACATCAGTAGACATTGTTTTCGATTTCGAGAATTTTCCCCGAAGGGTCTTGGGTGGACGGCTACGTCGTCTGCATTCTCTACTCCCAAGCTAGGGATCCAGTCGTTCTAGGGGACCTCCTCCTTTGTCTTTGGGTGAGGTCATAGGAACGGACCTCTTCGGGTACCTGTGTCCTCGGACCGCCCGATGGTAGGTATCCCAGTGTTTCTGAGTCTGCACTGACTTAGCTGAATCGTGCGTACGTGCGTGCGTGCGTGCGTGCGTGCGTGCGTGCGGTTCGTAAACCTGCAAGGAAAGAGATGGAAAGAAAAAAAGGGGACCGTAAACAAATGTTGTCCGTACTGCGACTAACCTTGGTACTGTGATGCGCACCATGTTGACTCCGGTCTACTCGTTAGGCGGGTTTCAGTTCTGCCTTTCTCTTGGTTTTCGTGTTTCAGATTACTTTCGGCCAAAGGTACGGTCTTAATTATGTCTTCAGTAATACATAATGGCCCCCCACCCCCCCTAGAGTCGGACGAAAAGGGAGAAGACTGGTGTGAAGAAGTCAACGGCGAAGGGTGACGAGACACGCCTGGAAGTCCGAAAGCCAAACTATAAGGAGAAAGGGACATTCAAGGTTGTAGTTTGGTACTCTGTCCCAAAAGAGTTGAGTAGCGACACCTGTAAACCCCGTTTGGTGAGTAAGGAAACCACTGCCACCCTCCCCCCTCCTCTAGCCCCAACCCCCACATGGGACACGTAACATCCTACCGCGACCTCGGCGTGGGGACCCACAGGGAGGGGGTTGTGGGGGTGGGGTGGTCTGCGGTCCTCCTGGAGAGACGGGCCGGCACTGTTGTTGTTACAGAGGTCCTTCGTGTCGGTGAGAGTGTACATCTTGTCTATCGGTTACCCTTGAACGACATACTGAGTCCCTTTGGTTTGGTCCCGAGACATTAATTTGCACCCCCAGCCCCGACCCCTTTCCCGACCCTCTACCCTCCCTCCAAGTCCTCCTACCCCTGCATACATTTGGATACCGACTGAGAAGACCTACATACCGTCTCCGGTTGTGTTATAACGCTTCGTCAATAGGAGGTTACTTTAGTTAAACAAAATTTTTTACTATTTTTTTTTTATGACGCTTCGTCAATAGGAGGTTACTTTTTTAAATAAAAAAATTACTAAAATTTTTCACTTCGTTAATAGGAGGTTACTTTATTTAAACGTTATTAAACATTTTTTTTATTAAACTTTAATTTTTCTAAATTTTTTTGTAACACTTCGTTAATAGGAGGTTACTTTATTTAAATAAAAATTTTTACTAAATTTTTTATAAGACTTCGTCAATAAGGGGTTACTTTATTTGACAAAATCTTTTACTTTTTTTTATAACACTTCGTTAATAGGAGGTTACTTTATTAAACGTTTTTCACTAAAATTTTTTAACACTTCATTAATAGGGGGATACTTTATTTAAATAAAAATTTTTACTGGTTTTTTAACACTTCGTTAATAAACGGTTACTTCATTCAAATAAAATTTTTTACTAAATTTTTTACAACACTTCGTTCATAAGGGGTTACTCTATTAAACATTTTTTTTACTAATTTTTTTTTAGGACTTCGTTAATAGGATGTTACTTTATTAAAAATTTTTTCCTAAATTTTTTCTGTAAGACTTCGTTAATAGGAGGTTATTTTATTTAAATAAAATTTTTTACTGGTTTTTTTACACTTCGTTAATAAGTGATTACTTTATTTAAACAAAAATTTTACTAAATTTTTTAGTACTTCGTTAATAAGAGGTTTCTTTATTTAAACAAAATTTTTTACTATTTTTTATAACATTTCGTTAATAAGTGGTTACTTTACTTAAATAAAAATTTTTACTAAAAAATTTTCATAACACTTCGTTAATAGGAGGTTACTTTATTTAAATAAAATTTTTTACTATTTTTATATAACACTTTGTTAATAACTGGTTACTTTACTTAAATAAAAATTTTTTACTATTGTTTATAACACTTCGTTAATAATTGGCTACTTTATTTAAATAAAAATTTTCACTAAAATTTTGCATAACACTTCGTTAGTAGGAGGTTACTTTATTTAAATAAAACTTTTACTAAAAATTTTATAACCCTTCGTTAATGAGGAGTTACTTTATCTAAATTAAAAATCTTACTACCCTTTTCGTACAGAGGTCTGTAATGGGTTACAGAGGAACCCCTGTACTGACAGGGGTCAACTCTTGGTGACGATACCTTACTGGGTAAATTAAATTTTCTTCTGGGAGTCCCGGAAGGGACGGTCAAGTCACCGACCCTGAGACCCGAGGATTACGTCGCCTGGGACCCAAGTTAGGGACCAGTCCTTTGACCTAGGGTGAGAGACGTTGATTCACAGACAGTACGACATTGATTCTGGGTCACGTTGGTTTATTTATTTATTTTGGTCAATTTTTTTTCTTCTTCTTCTTCTTCTGGGAGTCGTGATTGTCAAGTCCTACGATATTGGTTTCTCTTGTTACTAAGATAGTTTAAACGGTCGTTCGACGTTCGTTATAGATCGTCGGTCAAAGAGTCGTTTTGTTTTCATGAGTTAAAGAATCCCCTCTAGTTCTTTCAGAAGGAAAAGTTATTCCTTTTTTTTTTAGTAAGGTCCATAAATAAGACGAAGAGATCTCTTCACGGTAGATTCCTATAGACAAGGAAAAGGGTGCTGTTGGGGTGTCTCTACTCTCGAAGGGAAGTGGAGACCGACGTTTCTTGTCCGGTCGGTATGGGTGGTTACGGAGTGCGAGTCGGGCAGACTTGTTGCCCCTATTATGCCGATCGTGGACGAGTGTCCTCCTCGTCCTCCCAACGTACTCAATTGTGTCTCGTAGACTTTATCGTGAGGAAACGTCACTCGTTTCGTGAAAGAGTGACGAAACATGCCTCATCGAGGAATGTACTAATATCTGGGTACGTACACACGATTCAACTAAGTCAGCACAGGCTGCGAAACGCTGGGATACGTGATATCGGGTGGTCCGAGGAGACAGGTACCCTAAGAGGTCTTATGACCTCACCCAACGGTATGGAAGGAGGTCCCCGAAGGGTTGGGTCTCTAGTTTGGGTACGGAGGGCGTAACCGTCCGCCTAACAAATGGTGATCGCGGTGGACCCTTCGGGGACTAATATCTGTCTTTGGTGGTAATGAGTCAGTGAGTTTAAGAGTGAAGTGTAGTTGATCAGAGAAGATTTTAGAATAAATAAATAAATAACAGGTGTAGTTCGTCGTGCAACCTAGAATGAAGGGGTTGGTCCCTACCTTTGGTCTAGGGGACGTCCCCGTCACGTCTGTCGATTGTCGACCTGGCGGTCCCCTAAAGGGGTGTAGCTGGTGAGAAATGACTCGTAGACACGATTCCTCTACGAGACGACCTCGCTTCAGTCACACGAGTTCTTCCAATGTCAGACATTCCTCTACCACTACTTCTTGGACATTTGTTCTATGTTTCGGACGTTTACGCCCGTGGACGTAGGCCAGGTTAGTGAAGTCCCGTTTATCTACCCCTTTGTTACCTTTGTCGCTGTCTGAAATAAAAGAACTCGAGGTTTTAGTGACGTCTACCACTGACGTCGGTTCTTTAATTTTCTGCGACAGAGGAACCTTCTTTTCGATGCCGTTTGGATCTGTCACACAATTCTACGTCTCTGTAATGAAACGGTTGTTTCCAGGCAGATCAGTTTCGATACCAAAAACATCATCAGTGCATACGTAGACTCTCAACCTGGTATTGCTTTCGACTCGTGACTTCTTAACTACGAAAACTTGACATTACGACCTCTTCTGAGAACTGTCAGGGAACCTGATGTTCCTCTAGGTTGGTCAGGTAGGATTTCCTCTAGTCAGGACTCACAAGTAACCTTCCTGACTACGACTTCGACCTTGAGGTTATGAAACCGGTGGACTACGCTTTTCGACTGAGTAACCTTTTCTGGGACTACGACCCTTTCTGACTTCCGTCCTCCTCTGCCCCTGCCGTCTCCTACTCCATTAACCTACCGTAGTGGGTGAGTCATCTGTACTCGTAGTCCGAGACCTTCAACCACTACCTGTCCTTCCGGACCGCACGACGTCAGGTACCTCAGCTGACTCGCTGACTTGACTTGACTTGACTTGATATAGATCTCTTCGGTCATTCCTGAAGGACTTCCTCCACCGTCAACTCGACTGTGGACTTACTGTTCTTCCAATCTCCCGTAAAGCAAGTCTTTAAATTTTTTTTTTTTTTTTTTCCGATTTTCAGGTTCCCGCACTCCATTTGCACTGTAAAAATCCTCTACTTTGAAATTTTAGTGACAGTCATTTTTGCGCAAGCCCCCTCATCACCTTTTACTCCGACTTCTCCTTCGGCCCCCGACGAGTACTGAGCGGAACGAGCCTTTCAGGTCGGGAAAGGGTCTTACGTGACTCTTGTGTTTACGGTACCCCACAATTTTCCGACTTCACACCCTCCAAGCCCCAGTGGGTTCTGGTACTCTTTACGGCCCAGTTTAGATTTACTCAAAGAAACTGACGTCCTGAAAGGTTTTGTAAAATTTTTACGGTTTCTCCCGACACTCAAAGGCTTTCCTTTTAGACATTCACCGTTATCGGTTGAACCCCCTATTAAACCATTCTTCTCTCGAGACTTTACCTGGACCTGTACCTTTATAGTGACTCGTTTACTCCTCTGACAGTTCTGACGAAAAACTTTTTTTTTTTTTTCCTTAAAGTAACGGTCAAAACGTGTACTCTTTATAACGAGATTAGACTGGTTGTACCTGTCTAATTTCCCCTAGTCTCATTCGGTCTCTCCGACCCCTCTTTTTTTTCCTCCCTCTAAGTACACTATAAAGTTTTTACCTCCCTACCCTACCCGTCCCTCCACCCTCCCCCTAAGTCCTACCCCTTGTGTACATGTTGGTACCGACTAAGTACAGTCATATACCGTTTTTTGGTGGTGTTATAACATTTTATTAATCGGAGATTAGTTTTATGTTTTTTTATTAAAAAAAAAAATTTTTCCTACTATTGTCTGGGTCAATCCCGGTGTCTGTCACCGGCACTTGTCCTCTCTTTCGGAACCTTTCTAACAATTCTCCATTCTTACTACACTACCATCCATTACTTGCACTCCGACTCTATCTTGTTCTTTTGTGGGGTTTTCAGTGAACTTCGTTAACCAAACTACGACCTTGGTGAATGATTCTATTTCTTTAGTCCTTCCCCTTTTTTTTACCAAACTCCTTCTTGTGCTCCTCATGGCAAAAATGAAATAGAAAGTAAAGAAAGAAAAACCGACACGACCCAGGACAAACGACGTGTTCCCAAAAGGCATCAATGTCACTCACCCCGAGTGAGAGACGAACACCACATATAGGAACCGAAGACAATAACGACTGGTTCCCGAATCAACGAGGTGCCGTACACCTTAGAAGACCTTGGTCCCTAGTTTGGGTACAGGGAACCCAATCGTCCGTCTAAGGATTGGTGACCTGTTGGTCCCTTCAGGGTTCCTCAGGACACAATCTCACAGCGTACACTCCCCGGACACTTAAGAGGACCCATATACAACCCCCCCCTACCCGTGATGTCTGACATCTATCTTTAAGTCTTCGACAACTGTCTCTTGACCTAACTGTAGAGCCCGTAGTTGTCCTGGTCGGTCTCTTTCGACCGTCTCACGGGTCTGGTCGTCTTCTTGTGGTAAGTGTCTTCCTCCTCGGGCTTTGTGTTCAGTGCCTTCTCCACCGTAAGTCTTCCTGTCTCACGGTGGGGCACTGCGTCCTTCCCGCCTATTTATGTGTCCTCTCTGGTCGTGACTAGACCGTCTTCCCCTTAAGTCCCTCTGTACAGCCCCTAGGGTGTAGTCTACGAAGACTACTGTGGGGAGGTCCTTCTGTCGACGCCCTCGGGCCCAAGGCACCGTGAGTCGACGTCGTTTACTCCCGACGGGGGTCTCAAAGACTGGGGGTTTCAGGGTTCTCTACGACTAGGTAAGCCAAGTCAAGTCAGCGAGTCACCACAGGTCAAGACACGTTGGGGTACTTGGCGTCGTGCAGTCCGGAGGGACAGGTAGTCGTCGAGGGTCTCAAATGAGTTTGAGTACAGGTAACTAAGCCACTACGGTAGGTTGGTAGAGTGAGAGACAGCACGGGAGGAGGAGGGCGGAAGTCAGAAAGGGTCGTAGTCCCAGAAAAGGTTACTCAGTCGAGAAGCGTAGTCCACCCGTTTACTAACCGCAAAGTCGGAGTTGTAGTCAGGAAGGTTACTTGTAAGTTCTGACTAAAGGAAATCCTATCTGACCAACCTAGAGGAACGTCAGGTTCCCTGAAAGTTTCTGAGAAGAGGTTGTGGTGTCAAGTTTTCGTAGTTAAGAAGTTGTGAGCCGAAAGAAATATCATGTTAAGAGTGTAGGCGTGTTCTACTGACCTTTTTGGTATCGGAACTGATCTACCTGGAAACAACCGTTTCAGTACAGAGAGTGCAGATTATACGACAGATCCAACCAGTATTGAAAGGAAGGTTCCTCATTCGCAGAAAATTAAAACACCGACGTCGGTGGTAGACGACACTAAAACTTCGGGGGGTTTTATTTCAGACGGTGACAAAAGTGGAGGAGGGGTAGATAAACGGTAATTCACTACCCTGGCCTACGGTACTAGAATCAAAAGACTTACAACTCTACGACTATGACGGGCCCTTTAGAAGAAGTGTTCGTGTCGAGATCTCTTTCCGTGGACTGGAAAGGAAAGAGGATACTCGGCTGTCCTGTCAACCGTTTTCGTGTTCAAAGTAGAGAAAAAGGGAGAGACCGAAAGATTAAGGTCTACTGGCTTCATTAGGTCAAAGACCGTAGGAAAAATAATAGAAAAATCCTAAAAAAAAGCAACACCTGGTGAAAATTTAAGAAATAACTTAAACAATGTCATGACGAAGACAAAATATGAAGCCATAAACAAAACAAAACAAAACAAAAAGTCGACGTTCCATTCACACTAGAGTCGAGGGACTAGTTCTGACCTTGGTCGTTGAGGATGCGACCTTCCGTTTCAGAATTGGGTGACCTGACGGTCCCTTCAGCGTCAAATGGCGTAAGAGTAAGGTTGAGACCTCCTCCTTTACCGTTGGGTGACGTCATAAGAACGGACCTCTCAGGGTGCCTGTCCCCTCGGGCCACCCGATGCCAGGTCCCCCCCAGTGTTTCTCAGCCTGTGGTGACTCGCTAGGTCGCAAGATTGAAGTCCTCGGGTTTAGACGACGTAAAGTGGTTTGTAATGTCCCAAATTTCGTGTTCTGTTTGGAATTTCGTTTTTTCTTTTTCTACGGTTGTTAATACTCTACACCGGTTTACATCCTTCGTAGCACTAAAGTCTTATACTTTAGGATGGTTTTACATGTAAAGTCTTAATTGTCTTGCGCCGGCCAGGGCAGGAGACCCCAGTAGACCCTCTTTAGACTTGCGGTCGTCTGTCACACTAAGACACACAGCAGGTGAGAAAGCTAGCAGCCTATATATATGTCTGTATCACTATGGACGGACGGTCCGGGTTCCTCAGACGAGGAGGACCCTAGAGGATCATCGACCAGGAAGTGGACACAGATCATGTCGATCCACATGTCCGCGGATCCTGTCGAGGGGCCAAAGAGTCTTCCACAGTTTTGAGTAATAATTTACATAAACGAGTAGACGTACTTAAAGGGTGTACATGGGCCCTGCTATTCAATCGGACACGTCAAGATCAAGTGTCTCAGATGGCGTCTTTGCTAGGTGAGTTCCTTACCGTAGCGGTATTTGTCGTTTTCCACTTTCTTTGGTCTATGCGAGTGTGATGAAAAAGAGGAGAAGTGGTCCTCGTTAGAAGACTCAGTGAAGATACTACTCAAGGTTTACCGAATATTGGTTTCCAATGACAAATTCACTTGGATCTACGGTCTACAAAGATAAACATACAAGAAAGAGTTTTCTTGGTGAACTCCGTCTATACAATTTTAGACTTTGGTTCTGAGTCTACAACCACCACCTCGGTTCTAAATTGTTTATTACCCCCTAATAAAGTTGTCGTATTTTAAAAGCATGTGTTCGATAAAATACTTATGAGGGGGATTGGACATCAGTACATGTCTACAATCTCAACCTGGTATTTTTTCCGACTCGTGACTTCTGAACTACGAAACTTTGACACCACTCAGGGAACCCGAGGTTCTTCTAGGTTGGTCAGGTAGGATTTCCTTTAGTCAGGACTTACAAGTAACCTTCCTGACTACGATTTCGACTTTGAAGTTAGGAAACCGGTGGATTACGCTTCTCGGTTGAGTGACTTTTTGGGACTACGACCCTTTCTAACTTCCGTCCTTCTCTTCCCCCCGTTGTCTCCTACTCTACCAACCTACCGTAGTGGCTGAACTACCTGTACTCAAACTCGTTTGAGTCCCTCTACCACTTCCTGTCCCTCCGAACCGCACGTCGTCAGGTGCCTCAGCGTCCCTCAGTCTGTGCTACCTCTCTGACTTGTTGTTCGGGGATCGGACTGTGTCCGGTCACAGGTGTCAGTGTTATGACTCCGTTTCGGGTTTCGTGCTCTCTAGGAAACTACGAGACACCGTGGACCCTCTTTTACTGGAACTGAGGTCACATACCTTACTTGAGACGTGCCTTACAGTGTCGTTTTGTCGGTAGAGACGAGAAAGTCCCACACCCCTTTCCCCTAGAGTGTCGTGAGGAGAGAGACACCACTCTTAAGACGACTGGGTGACACACGGAGAAGTGAGAGTCTTCATGTTCCACTTTCGTAGCACAGTTAAAGGTCCGTAACGACTCCAGCACCGCAACGTTAGTGGTTGGTGCGAAAATAGAGGTTGTGGGAAAACAGTCCGACTCGGGAAATGTGCACAAGATGTTTTACACTTTTGCAGACGTGTCTCTGCAGTCTTGCTCTCCCTCTGGGTCAACTCTGTGAAGAAACCCAGATTGGGACCCCGGTGTGGAGGAGGTTCCCCTGGGTCTCGATCTTCCTCGGTGTCAGTCTGGGAAAGTGTGGTACGGGGAAAGTGTAGTATTCTTGTGTCGTCTTCTTTCCAGTCGGTTTTATAGACGGAACGTGTTTGTCAGTGGTTGTATTTCAGGAAAAAGAAAAAAAGGAACTCTCCCCAGAGACTTTACTGTCCGTCTTTGGACTAGGGATGAACTTTACAGAGGTCTCTCACGGGGTATCATCGTTTAGGAGGTTCTCCCAGTTTCAGCGGACACTACAAATTTTGGACTTTGAATTTTATTAGGGTCTGGGGGAGTTGGTGTACAGCATTTTTTTTTTTTTTTTTTTCGGTCTATTTAATTGTGTACCTTAACTAAGGTTGTTAGGTGGTCTCTTTCCCTCCGACCCCGTCACCCCTCCCCCCGTCAAGAGAGCTTAAACCGTTGTAGGGTAAAGGCATACCTTTCTTAATCACCTCGATCCATCTCTCTTCCTTTATCGTTGGGTGAGGTCGCAAGAACGGACTTCTTAGGGTCCCTGTCCCCTCGGACCACCCCGACGACAGATACCCTAGCGTGTCTCAGTCTATACTGACTTCACTGAATCGTCGTCCATCGCTCTTTCCCCGACCCCTTCCGACCACCACTAAGGTTACTCTACTTGGTGTGGTTCGGTAGTTCACGCCTCGCCAGTCTTGCGTTCAGTATGTCGCACCCCGAATCTCCGTCTTGGGCCTCTTACAAATAGGAGAATTTCTATCAAAGCCTACAGACAAAGAACGAGACCGTTCGTAAAAAAAAAAAATTGGAAAGGGTTTAGACTTTCGGTAATCAAGAAGCGGAAGTTGGAGGTCATAAACCTTCTCAGTAGCATTACTTCTCCAGCTGAGACTTGATGGACGTCCTAAGAGTCGCGAGGGTGTACACCCTTTTAAGACTGGGTTGTAGACAAAGGGCCATTCTAGGACAGAACTTGTGTTAAACCATTCATATAGACGTAACAGGGGTCCACAACCCTCCAGTTCCTCTCTAGGTACCTTTTGGTCCGAGGGAAAATTACTGACGTTAAGAAGACCCTATCAAAGTCTTCATTTACCCAAGGTCCTTTCGAGTCTCCTGTATGGGACATAGACGCCCAGACCAAACCAATCTTCTGCGAATGATTTATTTCGTGGTAAGGGTGTCAGAAGAAGACTCAAATCTATGTCGGAAAGTCCGGGACAGTGACTTTAAGACACTTTGACGTGCCGAATGACCTTGGTAGTGGCTGGAGAGGACCAAGGAACGTTGACGGTTAAAATAAATGTTTTTCGCCCACAATAGTTTTCGAAGTCAGGAGCTGCGCACAAAATTCTCCGTCGCCGTGGTCGTAGAGGACCCTCGAACAATTCTCGTGTCTTGGAGAGGGGGTGGAGACCAGATGACTTTACATTCGAAGTAAAATTGTTCGAGGGATCCACTAGAGATACGTCTGACTTGACCTCCTCCCGAAGGGACCACCGAGTCGACCATTTCTTAGGCGGACGTTACACCCTCTGGACCCAAGCTAGGGATCCAACCCTTCTAGAGGACCTCTTCCCTATGTGATGGGTGAGGTCATAAGAACCCGAAGGGACCACCGAGTCGACCATTTCTTAGGTGGGCGTTACGCCATCTGAACCCAAGTTAGGGACACAACCCTTCTAGGGAACCTCTTCCCTTTCCGATGGGTGAGATCATAAGTCTGAATTTCTTAAGGTACCTGCCATATCAGGTACCCCAGTGTTTCTCAGCCTGTGCTGTCTCGCTGAAAGTGAAAGTGAAGTTTGGTCCCCTTCGTTCTGTTACCGTACGTCCTGTTTGGGTCCCGGCAGGAACAGTTATTTCAAAATAACTTTATGTCGGTCTCGGTAATTGACCAGACACGACCGAAAGTGTGAGTGTGCCATCTTGGTTCTTCGATGTCTATACAAGGAACACCGGGAAATGTCTTTTTACAACCGACCGAGGACTGGAGTCGGAAAGGGACTCCACCGTTTCCCCTACAACCTGTGGGTTTGGACGATTTTGGTACCGTCCGTCAACGGCAGTACTGTTTCACCAGGAACAAATCAGAAAGTCAACATAGGTTGAGAAACACTAGGATGCCTGACATCGGGTGGTCCGAGGAGACAGGTATCCTACCTAAGAGGTCCGTTCTTCTGACCTCACCCAACGGTGCCGGAGGAGGTCCTGTAGAAGGGTTGGGTCCCTAACTTGGACCCAGAGGACGTCCACCGACGAAATCCCTTTGGGTTACTGTTTCATCTGGTAGAAAAAAAAAAAAAAAAGACTAAATAAACACTAACACAACCCAGACGTAACGACACTCGGTCGAAAGGAGATCTACGTTGTTCGCCTCCGATGGGATCTACGCTACACGAAGAACGACTCCACCGAAGAGAACAACACCTCCTACCCAAAGTCCCGGGTGCCTGAAGCGATCAGCGTCATGCACTCGCGTCGTCAACCCTGAGAGTTCAAGATCTCGGGTCCGAGACGTCAAGGAGACCGTTCCAAAAACCACACCCAAAAAAAAAAAAAAATTGGAACGTGTCCAGAATCGAACCGAAGGGACCACCGAGTCGACGATTTCCTGGACGGACGGTTTCGTCCTCTACGTTCTCTTCCCCCAAGTTAGGGACCCGACCTTTCTAGGGGACCTCATCCTCTACTGCGGGACGAGGTTATAAGAACGGACCTCTTAGGGTACCTGTCTCCTCGGACCGCCCGATGACAGGTATCCCAGTGTATCACAGACTGTGTTGACTCACCGATTGTGAAAGTAAAAGTCCGAATGAACCAGGAGCCGTGTACGCTTGAAGGGTCGGGTCACTAGTAGGGTATAAGGGAAGTAACCGTCCGTCTAAGAAGTGGTGACATGGTGGTCCCTTCAGGTTGTAAACAGAATAACTTCCAAATGCCCTAATAGTACTGGACTGAATACACGTGTCGACGTCCTTATTTTCTAAAACTGTGGTTCTTCTCCGTTCGTCGGTTTTGCGGAGGGAAAAATCATATTTTCTTCGGACTTAGGACCGAGTCTTTCTACCATAAGATCGTGCAATCAGACGATGGACGAGTCTCAGGAGTGAAAGAACGAAGTTGTGGAGCAGAGTGTAAAATAACCGGACAACACGTCGCTTGTCTCGATCAAACCTGAGACGTTCTCAAGACCGTTTTTGTAACAACAACAAGTCAACGATTCAACACAGGCTGAGAAACACTGGGGTACCTGATCTCATACGGTCCGGAGGTAGGTAACGGTTGAGGGTCTCAAACGAGTCTGAGTGCAGGTAGTTCAGCCACTACTGTAGGTTGGTAGAGTAGGAGACAGCAGGGGAAGAGGACGGGAGTTAGAAAGGGTCGTAGTTCCAGAAAAGGTTACTCAGTCAAGAAGCGTAGTCCACCGGTTTCATAACCTCGAAGTCGGAGTAGTAGTCAGGAAGGTTGTTTATGAGTTCTGACTAGAGGAAGTCCTACCTGACCAACCTAGAGGAGTGTTAGGTTTCCTGAGAGTTCTCAGAAGAGGTCGTGGTATCAAGTTTTGGTAGGTAAGAAGTCGTGAGTCGGAAGAAACACCAGGTTGAGAGTGTAGACACTACTCGCCTGTTTGGTATCGAAACTGAAATACCTCGAAACAACCGTTTCACTCTTCTACACCCCTTTCACTCTTCTAGAAGTTAAACTCAGGGTGGAGGTGGTGCAGGGAGAGACTCTTCTTGGGACCGGTTGTCCTTTGTATGTCCGATCTGGGACGTACCTCTTCCTCTTTCCGTCGATCCTCCTCTTTTCCCAGGGTTTCTCTTCTGGGACCCCTGTGTGACCCCGACTCTGAGGGTGTCGGAGCACACACCCTGGCAGGCCCACGGAGGTATGGGTGTGTCGGGGTCCACCCGTCCGCCGGACGACGATCGATGGGACGACCGACAAAGAAGAAGAAGTGCACGATTGACCAGACACCAATCCAACAGAAATACGTTTGACACCCACTAGTAGGATGACGTACCAAGACCAATACGAGTTCATTTGTGACGACATGTTTTTTTTTTTTTTCTAGTGTTCATGATTTTTTTTTTTTAAACAAAAGTAAGTTTTTCAAATCTCATTATCTCATTTTTTTTTTTATTTGACTGTTGTGATGAGTCTACTCGTCTTTTCCCCGAGTCGTCAGAAGACATCTCGTAGTGAGGAGTGGTGACTGTGTTTGAGAGGGGAGACTGGGTTGGTGCTCGTTCTTTTTAATTGAACTGCAGGTCCCGTCCCGGTTCGTGGGAAACGAATCAACGAGTCAACATGAGTCTCTTATTCTGGATACTCACGCGTTAAAGGTAAGGTATTTGTATGTCGGACCCCACTGCACCATGATTTTACGTCGCCTATTTCGGGTTCTTACCGTCCGGTTCTAAAGTCTCGACCTCTGATCTTTGTAAGAGGAAAAGTCGTTCGAACACTACTTTAGAGTAAATTGAGTACTTCACCGAGCAGGAGACTTCGGTGGACAACAGATGTCCGGTCAAAATAGGTGTGTATATCACACGATGGTCATGGGTCCTTACCACAGTTTGCCTGGTCTTTGCAGACAATAGGGACCGTGGAGGTCGTGGTGACCAGTCAAGTGTCCAAAAGGGTAATCTGACAGGAAAGAAGTGTGACGTTATCCAGGTGTCGATTGGAGTCAGAAGATATTCTATGTCTTCATATACTTGCCTTTCCTAGCTAGTCGACACGAGGGACCACCCCCAGTTTACTCACCTTTTCAATTCAGACGCTGAGTCACTGAAGTGAAAGTGAAAAGTGAAAGTACGTACCTCTTCCTTTACCGTTGGGTGAGGTCACAAGAACGGACCTCTTAGGGTCCCTGCCCCCTCGGACCACCCGACGGCAGAGACCCCAGCGTGTCTCAGCCTGTGCTGACTTCGCTGTATCGTCGTCGTCGTCGTCGTATGTTTTGGAACGTGAACCTACAAATATCGTATATATTTTTCGATATAAGAAAAATAGTTTGAGAGTAGTCAAATACGTGAAATAAAGGGAAGAGTTGTTTTCATCCTTAGTACCAGTGAAGTGCACACCGTTGTTCTTAGATAATTTAGTAGTAAAGAGCTACTGAGTAGGTTTTTCCTGTCCATTAGAAACGTTTGTCGTTACTCACTCTTATCACTCTTTCTCTCTAAAGAACTTCAGAAGGAGTTCTTATCTTTTTAGACAGGGTAATGATTCGTATTTAAAACCTCGAAAAATTTTTGGTAAAAATAACCTCATATCAACAAAATGTCACAATACAATCAAACACGACTTACCGTTTCACTTATTCGATATGTATGGGGTGAAGTCATGAGAACGGACCTTTTAGGGTACCTGTCTCCTCGGACCATCCGACGCCAGGTACCCCAGCGCTTCTCAGTCTGTGTTGACTCGCTGAAGGGAAAGTGAAAAGTGAAAGTAAGTAACCTCTTCCTTTACCGTTGGGTGAGGTCACAAGAACGGACCTCTTAGGGTCCCTGCCCCCTCGGACCACCCGACGGCAGATACCCCAGCGTGTCTCAGCCTGTGCTGACTTCGCTGAATCGTCGTCGTCGTCGTGTGCATATAGGTAGGATTTCCTTTGGTCAGGACTTATAAGTAACCTTCCTGATCACCACTTCGACTTTGAGGTTAGGAAACCGGTGAACTACGTTTTTCGACTGAGAGACCTTTTCTGGGACTACGACCCTTTCTAACTCCCGTCCTCCTCTTCCCCCGTTGTCTCCTACTCTACCAACCTACCGTAGTGGCTGAGTTACTCTGCTCAAACTCACTTGAGGTCCTCAACCGCTACTTGTCCCTCCGGACCACACGACACTAAGTACCCCAGCGATTCTCAGTCTTTGTTGACTCACTGACTTGACTTGACTTGACCATGTATAGAGGGTAGAAAAAAAAAAAAAAACATAAGGGAAGGGTAAGTTCATTGGTTCCTCGTGACTCACCTCAAGGGATTCGATGTGCTAGCAAAGAGTAGTGAATGGATAAAATAAGGGTCATAGTCGTCCCAGACACGCAGTCAAGGTCGGAGGTCCAAGGAGTGTAGGAGGGGGGAAATGGGGAACCTGATCGAAATAAGAAAGGGCGGTTTTAAAACTTCGTTGGTTCTACAGGAAATTGTCCATGCACACACGTACGACCAGGTCAGCGTAGACTGAGAACCACCGGGGTACGTGACATCGGGGCGGTCCGCGGAGACAGGCACCCTAAGAGGTCCGTTCTTATGACCTCACCCAACGGTACGGGAGGAGGTCCCCTAGAAGGGTTTAGGTCCTGACTTGGGGGTAAAGGACCTCGTGGACGTAACCGGGAGAAATGGAGACTCGGTGGACCCTTCGGGAGAGCTCCTCCACTTACCTGTGTATTCGGTTACATGTATATCCGGCACGTTATAATGAGTCTCAGGTTTTGTTTACTCAATAGCGATGCACTTTGGAATTTACGCATAGCGATACACTTTCTTCGGTCACATTCTCGTGATGCATGCCATAGTAAGGTTGCTATGTGGTAAGACGTTTTCCCCTTGTCGTTATAACCATGTACACCTCTCCTTCCTTAACCGTCCCAAAATCCCGGCACTTTTGTCAGACATGCCATGTCAGTACTACCTACGGACAGTAATATGTAAACACGTTTGTATTTCTCGTATGGTGTGGTTCTCACTTGGGATTCCATCACACCTGAAGTCCACTACTACTACACAGTGACATCCGAGTAGTTGACCTTGTTTACAGGGAGAGACTACCCTCTACAGCTGTTTCCCCGTCCGATACCGCCTCTCGTTCCCGGCATACCCTTTGGAGACATGGAAGACAAATTACGACGGCACTCGGATTTTGACAAGATTTTCGATTTCATAGGTCCTTCTTCCTCCCCCTCTCTGTATCCCTCAAACCCTACTTGTATCTGTCTCACAACATAAAGTTTCCTTGTTAGTTGTTCCTGGACGACCTGTCGTGTCCCTGGAGACGAGTTATGGGACATTATTGGAATACCAGTGGTCCCCCTTCCTCCCCCCTTTCCCGTCAGTCCCTCAGACCCTACCTGTACCTGTGTGACGACACAAATTGTACCTCTTGGTCGTTCCTCGACGACCTGTCGTGTCCCTTGAGACGAGGCACAGTACACCGTCGGACCTACCCTCCCCTCAAACCCCCTCTTCCCTATGTACATATGTATACCGACTCAGGGAAGTGACAGGTGGACTTTGACAGTGTTGTGGTAATTAGTCGGTATGTACACACGTCCGATTCACCGAAGTCGGTACAGACTGCGAAACACTGGGATACCTGGTATCGGGTTGTCCGAGGAGAAAAGGACCCCGCAGAGGTCCCTTCTTATGACTCTCACACTCAAGGGCACGGGAGGAGGTCCCCTAGAAAGGATGGGTCCCTAGCTTGACGTAGCCGTCCGTCCAAGAAATGGTGATCGAGGTGGTCCCTTCGAACAAGTAGTCGATAGGAGGTTATATTTTATTTTACAAAAAAATTTTTCGTGTATATCCATATACATACAGATATTTCCAGATTAGGTAGTAAATAGTTACATGAATATGTATTTAATAAAAAATTAGACCGTTCACCTCTCCATCAACCCTCTGTCCACACCTGACCCCTCCCCTGTCCCTTCGGGGAGCACCTTCCCTTTCACTTCTACTCCCCTAGTGCGATCCTACGGGCCGGGGGGAATGGGAGGTGCAGACGGCCCTAGTCTTGGATGTAGTCTGGAACCGTGGCTACATGATTAGTTCGAGCATATTTCAGACCTAAGGTCCAGACCTTTGTGCGTTCTGTTTTGGAAATGCCGGACGTCTGTCGATCAGGAAAGGTCTAGAGGTACAAACCTTAGAATCATCTCAAGATATGTGGTTTCCGGAAACCGTCTTACTCTGGGACCTACGCACTGTTTAACCAAAAAAGTATAAACTTAACGTGTTCAAGTTTATTCGGTCATAATATTCCGTTTATCGGACAGACAACCTCTCGACCTTTCGCTCTTCCCAGTCCTGCCCTTTAGTATTTTATATGTTTAGCGACGATACTTTTAAATGTGCCGGGTGGGGTGGAGACTTTCCTCTCAAGTTTTCTCTTTGTGAACGAGGGGTTGGGACGAATAACATAGTTCTACACGACTTAAACACCGAAACGGCCAACGGTAAAAAGTCGGAACGAGACATAAAGAGGTGCTATCTATCCAGAGGGTGGGGGTGACCAACCCAAACGACGGAGGAGGGGTGTGTGGGTCTATTGAACTCTCGTTTACGGTAAATCTTCTACAAAACAGATCTCCGTCGGTACGCCAAAGTATTGTTCCGTCTACTCTCCTACGCTAAAGGTCGCGATAGCACCTCTTCGGGTCTCGATTAATGGACATTGACCCCTTTGCTCCGTCTCTACCTACGGGACGTACACAAGTCCGACCTCCGCTCGGGTTCCCGAGAGACGATTCGGGCCCGTCTTCTCTCGTTTCGAGTGGTCGTGGTGGGGTCGGGGTCCAGGGTAGTCCTCGACCCCCACCCTCTAACGACGTCCCCGGCCCCCGGCATCTCCGTGGGGGTGGTGTAGCGTCCCACGGTTGGACTCTGTAGACTTGACCCTCGGTGACTTCTGCTCGTTTTGCTGGTACGTCGACACGACAGTTTCTCCTCTGGGCATCGGGACGGGACGTCTTTCGGGACCGATCTGGGCATCGGGACGGGACGTCTTTCGGGACCGATCTGGGCATCGGGACGGGACCTCTTTCAGGACCGATCTGGGCATCGGGACGGGACGTCTTTCAGGACCGATCTGGGTATTGGGACGGGACGTCTTTCAGGACCGATCTAGTCTCTCCCACCCTACATACCTCTCTGATGGTACCTTTGAGTGTAGTGGTAGACAGTTCGTCTCTCGGGTGTCCTTAAACGACACACTAAGTCCCTAGAGTATGTCTGCCATTTCGCAGACGGACACTACGCCCTCTGGATCCACGCTAGGGACCCAGCCCTTCTGGGAGACCTCTTCCCTTACCGGCGGTTGAGGTCATAAGGCCGGATCTCTTTAGGGTACCTGTCTCCTCGGACCACCCCGATGTCAGGTACCCCAGCTTTTCTCAGCCTGTGCTGACTCACTCAAGTGAACTGAAATGAGTCCCTTGACTTTGGCCCCGAGACTCTGTTGGGTCTTCCTACCCTAGCCCTCCCTCCGTTCTCCTTCCAAACTCTTCTTCCCCTGTATCCATAGGGATACCGACTAAGTATAGCTACAAACCGTGTTTGGTTGTGACATTCCGTTAATAGGATGGTAATTTTTATTTACTTAAAATTTTTAGTTGTTTACATCACTTATCGAGTCAACGATTTCCCAGGCGGACGTTACGTCCTCTGGGACCAAGTTAAGGACCCAGTCCTTCTAAGTGACCTCTTCCCTATCCGATGGGTGAGGTCATAAGAACCCGAAGGGACCACCGAGTCGACCATTGTCTAGACGGACGTTAAGCCCTCTGGACCCAAGTTAAGGACCCAGACCTTCTATACGACTTCTTCCCTTTCCGATTTAAGGCACCCGACACATCAGGTACTCCAGTGTTTCTCAGTCTGTGCCGACTCGTTAAAAGAGAAAGTGTTCTACGTCAGGTGCCCCTGGCTTTTTTGTTTTTATGCGTTATAATCGTGTGTGAGACGAAGGAATCCAGAAAAGGGGAAGTGAAAGAAAGGGACAAAAGGTAAATTGTCGAGAGAGAAAAAAATCTCTTCATTAATCACTACTTTTGAACCATATGAAATTTTGACACAAATTTTCCCTTTACTATCGGGTTTGCCTGAGGCCGTAAAATATTTCGGACTCAAAGAATTTTTAATTGAGTAACGTCAAATCTCCACCCCGCCCCCCCCCTTACCTTTGCCTTCTTCTTGTCGTTTTTTCTGTCCTATGTGGATCGTAAAAAAATCACGAGTTCTACGAAAAATCGTTCAAGAACCTTAGAAATTTACAGGTTGAAAACTTTCCGAGTTACACCCTCTATGACTAAGGTGTCGGAAGGACAGAGTGGACAGATCTTACAGGATGGATGAACGAGACCGAGTAGAAAGTTTAGGTCACAATGGTTGACGTCGGGGACCCACTCCTTCTGTGCCTGACGCTCGAGCCTTAATCGTTTATGGTTGGTAGTATGTGTCCCAAAGGGACTATCGAGTCAACCATTTCTTAGGCGGACGTCACGCCCTCTGGACCCAAGTGAGGGACTGAACCCTTCTCGCGGACCCCTTCCCTTTCCGATGGGTGAGGTCATACGAACCCGAAGGGACCACCGAGTCGACCATTGTGTAGACGGACGTTACGCCCTCTGGACCCAAGGTAGGGACCCAACCCTTCTAGGGGACCCCTTTCCTTTCCGATTGGGTGAGGTCATAAGACCGGACCTCTCAAGGTACTGAAAATGAGTGAGTGAGTTGGTAGTATATACCTTGTTTGTTTACTATTCCAGGGTGACAAATATGTCCCTTGATATAAATTACAGGACCCAATTTGGTATCACATTTTCTCATAATTTTTTTTTTTTTTTTTTCTTACGCACGCGAAGGGACCTCCGAGTCACCACTTATTAGACAGACGGTTACGACCTCTGTGCTCCAGCTAGGGGTCAGGTCCTTCTAGGGTGGACGGTGTTTCATTGACTCCGACACTTGGTGTCGATCGGTCGAACACGAGGTCCCGGGCCGACGGTGTTTTGACGACGTGGGTGTTCGACGTCGATGACTTCGCACAAACGAGGTGTTGTTCTCTTCGGTGGTGTCCCTCTTCGTCACCCGTAGTGTGTATCTGTCATCGGGGGGCGAGTGGTGTCGATCTCTCTGAGGGTGTGTCACTGTTTCTGGTCGTTTCGGTTTTTGTTTACTTTAATGAAAAATTTCAACCAGTTTCTTATATTTTACAACTTTCTTTTTACTACACTCAGAGACACACACACACACACACACACACACACAAACACGCACCTCTCTCTTTCTCTCTCTCCACTCAGAGAGACGACATGTCGTCTTTAATGGTGTTAGTTGATAGTCGAGTCAAGTCAGTGAGTCAGCACAGACTGAGAAACACTGGGGTTCCTGACGTCGTCCGGTTCGGAGGGACAGGTAGTGGTTGAGGGTCTCAAATGAGTTTGAGAACTGGTACCTCAGCCACTACGGTAGGTTGGTAGAGTAGGAGACAGTAGGGGAAGAGGAGGGCGGAAGTTAGAAAGGGTCGTAGTCTCAGAAAAGGTCACTCAATCGAGAAGTGTAGTCCACCGGTTTCCTGACCTCAAAGTCGAAGTTGTAGTCAGAAAGGTTACTTATAAGTCCTGACTAAAGGACATCCTACCTGACCAACCTAGAGGAACGTCAGGTTCCCTGAGAGTTCTCAGAAGGGGTTGTGGTGTCAAGTTTTCGTAGTTAAGAAGCCGTGAGTCGAAAGAAGTGTCAGGTTGAGAGTGTAGGTATGTACTGGTGACCTTTTTGGTATCGGAACGGATCTGACTGGAAACAACCGTTTCATTATAGAGACGAAAACTTATACGACCAGTATAATTTTTCCAACCAGTACAGAAAGGAAGGTTCCTCATTCGTAGAAAATTAAAGTACCGACGTCAGTGGTAGACGTCACTACGTTTAGTTGACATAAAGTTGAGTTTTGATTTATTTATTTAATGAGTCTAACGTCGAGGAAAAGATTCGTGGAAAGCATTCGGGATGAGGTTTAATAAAAGGTCACGAATTCTTGACTGATGGGATTAAGAGACGAACATTAAGAATCCATGGAAAAAGCACACAAAGAGAGAATGTGTGGAGGTGAACTACTGTCCGAGGAACCTCTTTCTCTGACATAGTACACAGAAGAAACGGTGTGTAGACACATAGAAAAGAGTGAGAAACATAGAACGGAGTGAACCTTCACAAAGGTTGTAGTCTAGCTTCATTTTTCGTCTTCGGGACCTAAAAGTTATATCCATTTCTTATAAAAGGGGAGTATACGAATTTGTTGACGTCCGTTTAATTTCAAATTTAGTCTCTGTCGTCCGGATAAAGAGGTGACGGACCGTCTGCCTCGATCAGGTCTGTATGAATTTTTTTGTACTATTTGTGGTACTTTACACGGACGACTTTGGACGGTGATTTCGTTTCGAAAGGTTCCTGTTTGACCGAAACTTTATGATAAAAGCAAAGACTACACATTAATCATGAAATATTTGGTCCAACTCACTTAAATATGAAAAAGAAATTCATATCAGTTCTTTTTAATCGACGTTCGTATTATAAAAGTAATTTTATAAACCTTCTTACCACCCCCCTCGTTATTCGTAAGATGAGATTATGTCACACAACGTTTTAGTCGGTATTATAGAAAATGTTAGTTGACACTTTAATGTATAATGTAATCATGTATACATTTCCATAATCCATGTTTCCGCTAGGTTGGTCAGGTAGGATTCCCTCTAGTCAGCACCCACAAGTAACCTTCCTGACTACAACTTCGACTTTGAAGTTATGAAACCGGTGGACTACACTTCTCGACTGAGTAAACTTTTCGTGGACTACGACCCTTTCTAACTCCCGTCTTCCTCTTTCCCTGCTGTCTCCTACTCTAACAACCTACCACAGTGGCTGAGTTACCTGTACTCAAACCCACTTGAGACCCTCAACCACTACCTGTCCCTCCGGACCGCACGACGTCAAGTACTCCAGCGTTTCTCAGTCTGTCCTGACTCACTGACTTGACTTGACTTGTTTCACATAATGTTTGTGTATCTCACAAAACGACCCGAATAAATAAAATATACATTACACGGACAAAAACAAAACAAGCGAACAAAAAGTCAGGGTCGTATGTCATACGTCCTAGAATCAAGACGCTCGTTCCTAGTGTGGGTGTAGGGGATGTCACCTTCGAGCCTCAGAATGGGTGGCCTGGTCGTCCTTTCAGGGAGACGAACGAATAGAACCTAGTCAAAATGCCAAACCTAATAATCTCAAACTCGTGACCGGAGTGAAGGACCAATTTGCTATGTAAGCCTTGGTCCCCCAGGACAACCTTTAACGTCAACCTGAAAGATCTCAACTTAGAGAGTAGGGACGTCAAAATCATGCACAAAAGAGAAAAAGAAAACAATTGTAACCCTCGACAGAGATTACGGAACGAGGTAGGCCGAACTTTACTGAAGGGGTCCAGATAGATGTACCCTCTGCACCTTACGGAGGTACTTTACGGTTCATTTCGTAGGTTTATAGAGGTGCGTGTGTCAGCTGGCAGAGATGAGTGGACTGCCGCAGGTATGACACCCCTCTGTCGTAAAGGGTGTGAGGTCGGAACGATAGGTTCCCGGAAGGTCGGTCCTTCGACGTTCCTGTTTCGTGTTCTTAGTTAGACAGAACCACGTTCTCGAGGTGCAGGTCCGAGTCGGAGGCAATGGGGGACCAGAGTTCGAGGGACCAAGATGAGATGAGATGACGGGAGGTGTAAGGTAGAGGTTCTAGGGTGGGTGGACGAAAAACTTAAAAAGGAAAGACCGACCTGGTGTTCCGTGCACTCCTAGACAAGGGACTCGTCTCTAACTTAGGTGAGGAACAGGGGTCGTAACCTTCGCGTCTCGGAAGTGGTGACCCGGAGGTCCCTTCAGGGAACTTCTAAGGAGAGACACGGTAAACGACCTACTCGGCAAATCCTGGGTGGAGTAGCGTTGTAGGACCTACCCGGAAGTCATAGACATGTGGGAGGGGTGTGACGGGTGTTGGTGTCGCCTCCTTGTGTGTGTGAGGGTGGTCGGGACGGCAGTTCCGGACGGTATACCCCGGTTAAGGTCCGGTCTACCCTTGGCTCCGAGACGTCTTTTAGTCCCTATTTAGAATTAGTCTCCGAAGTCAGACCTCACTCGTGGTGGGTCGTGTCAGGGGGAAAGTCTGAAATCGACTACTCCGGACTACTATAGAGTCTCGTCGGGACAACGAACTTTTTGTGTCATACTGACGTTCTGTCTGTGTGTGTGGTTTGAAGGTCTTTTCGTGGTCACGGAGAGGCCCAGGGTTCTACTGTCCACACACAAATACAAGGCAAAGTCACACCGGCTGGAAGGTGCACTAAGATTGAGATACGTTGGGGGACCTGACGTCGGATGGTCCGAGGAGACAGATACCCAAAGAGGTCCGTTCTTATGACCTCACCCAACGACCAGGTCCCCTAGAAGGGCTAGGTCCCTAGTTTGGACACACAGGACGTGACCGTCTCCCCAAGAAAAGGTACCTCGGTAGACCCTTCTGCCTCCCCTTCTCTCTCTGAGAAGTTTGACACGAAAAGTGCCGGTCCGTCAGTCGAGATGACACCCCGTGTTTGCGTCCACAGAGACTTCGGGCCACTTAGAAACTTTCTCAAGACTCTTCTTTAGAAAGAACTAGAGGACACTGTACTGTGTGCCGACACAAGTGGCAGGGAAAACACGGACTTTGGGGTCCTAAGGACTTATTTGTTGACCTTTCAAACAATAACAACAACAAAAGGTTTCGTCTAACAAGTAGTACATATTGTTAAATCTTGTGGACCTCTAGACAAGAATTTTGAGTAAAAACTTGACCTTATCATCTGATAGTTTGGAAAACTACTTAGAGGAGGTCAATGAGGGTTTGGTTGAACATTGAACTTCTTTGTTACTGAGAGATTCGTTTCATTTTACGTGGTAAAAATATGTGTAAATCTCGTCGTGATCTTTGTTAACAGTTTTCCATGTTTACTGAGTTTACGGGTAGATTTCTACTTACCTATGTGTTACCACATAATATGTATGTTATCTTATAATAGGTCGGTATTTTTCTTTTTTTTTATGACGGTGTCCGGTGTTACATCTGCTTGGGACTTTTGTAACACGATTCATTTTCCTTGGTCTGCATTTTGCTGTTTATAAGATACCAAGGTAAATCTACTTTATACGTCTTCCCCGTTTAGGAGCCCCTGTCTTCCGTCTGACCACCATTGGTCTTCGAATCCCTTCCCCTTTGTCGTCACTGAGAGATCACCCAAGTCCCAAATTAGACCCCAACTTCTTTTACGAAACCTAGATGTATCTCCGCCACCTAACATGGGCCTAAAGGGTCCACCGCGATCACCATTTCTTTGGCGGACGGTTACTTCCTCTGGATTCTCTGCGTCGAAACTAGGGGCCCACCCCTTCTAGGGGACCTCTTCCCTTACCGTTGGGTGAGGTCACAAGAACGGACCTCTTAGGGTACCTATCTCCTCGGACCACCCAACGGCAGATGTCCTAGCGTGGCTCAGTCTGTGCTGACTTCGCTGAATCGTCGTCGTCGGCGTCCTCGAAGAATCTTTACGTCCAAACCCGTGTCCTAATTGTCCATGTTTCATGTGTGTGTCTGTGTGTGTGTGTGTGTGTGTGTGTGAATTTTATCTATTTGTCGTTCCTAAAAATCAATGTCGTGTGTCTCCCCTTAAGTGACCGCCAGGTCATAAATCCCGAAACACAAAAGTGACGGTTCCCGGGTCCAAGTTAGGGACGAGGTCCTTTATTTAGGGTGTGAACTATGTATCTTTCTTTCTCTAAGTGAGGGAAGATACGCACACACGATTCAGCGAAGGCAGTAGAAACTACGAAACGCTGAGGGATTCCTGACATAGAGACAGGTCCCCCTGTCCGAGGAGACAGGCACCCTAAGAGGTCCGTTCTTATGACTTCGCCCAACGGTCTGGGTTGAGGTCCCCTAGAAGGGCTGGGTCCCGAGCTTGGGCGCAGAGAATGTAGAGGACGTAAGACCCCACCCAAGAAAGGGTGATCGTAGTGGCGCCTTCGGGGACCCAGGGACGATGTTACAAACATTTAGGTGATAGGGAGTTAAAAAAAAAATGAGAAAAATTAAATTATATTTCGTGTCATATCGTGTTCCTTAATATGGTTTATAGAACATTATTGGATATTACCTAATATCTGACACTTTTATTGTCTTAGTGTCACACGATATGGACTGTGAATGTGATAACATTCAGTTGTTGCGAAGTTAAAACTTTTTTCTTTCTTCTCCCCCTTTTTTCCGGTCTTATGACCTCACCCAACGGTCCAGGAGCAAGTCCCCTAGAGGGGTTGGGGCCCTAGTTTGGGTCCAGAGGGCATAACGTCCGTTCTAAGAAAGGGTAGCTTCGGTGGTCCCTTCGGATTTTTATTTTCTTTCCTTTGATTTATTTTGTTCACCTCTTAGAGTCGGGGTGAGTCTTACTGTCCTGGTCTTGGACTTGAACTTTTGGGAGGGGTCCGTAAACGCAATAGCGAGGTCCTATCCGACCGAAGTGGCACTTCAGAACGATAAAACGAAAAGTTGTTTTACGGAGAGGTTCCGGAAGTTTTCCGTAGACGTGTTTGGACCGAAGAGAGGGAAGGAGGTTCAGTTGATTCTTGTAAGATACGACGGAGGAGGGAGAGGTAGAAGGAGTGGGAGGCCTGGGGACGTTCTCCACTCTGAGGCAGTTCGCTACGGTGTGTCGGACCTTCGGGTCCCTCTTAAAAGAGTGGCTGAAGAATGACTCGTTCTGTCCGAACTAACGGAGCGAGTCTTTGTCAAGAGAGGAGGGGGACAGAAGACAGTGACTATGTATCTGGTCGACCAGGAAGAAGGCCGAAGGGACCACCGAGTCGGACCATTTCTTAGGGGGACGTTGTGCCCTCTGGACCCAAGTTAGGGACCCAGCCCTTTTAAGGGGACCTCCTCCCCACGTACCGCTGGGTGAGGTGATAAGAGTGGTCACTGGGGTCCTATTTGACGAACTGAGACCCGAAGGGGTCACCAAGTCGCCATTTCTTAGGTGGGCGTCTTGTCCTCTGGACCCAAGCTAGGGACCCAACCCTTCTAAGGGGACCTCTTCCCTTTCCAATGGGTGAGGTCCTAAGACCGGACCTCTTAGGGAACCTGACATATCAGGTGCCCCAACGTCTCTCAACCTGTGCTGACTCGCTGGAAGTGAAGTGAACCAAGACGAAGTCTAGGACAAAGAGTGTTAAGAATGAGCAGACGTCTGGGGAAATACAGGGAAAATAAAGGGTGTTTTTTTTTTAGTGGAGATTGACGTTAACGATACATATTATCATTATAAGTCTCCCGACGTCTTCTTTCTACTACCGAGTCTCGTCCTCTCCAACCCACCTTCTCCTCTCCTCTCCTCTCCACCCACCTTCAGCGAGTCACCACAGACTGACACTACGAAACCTGGTCTCAGGCGGTTCGACGAGACGGGTGTCTTAAGAGGTCCGTTCTTACGACCTCACCCAACGGTGCGGGATGAGGTCCCCTAGAAGGGCTAGGGCCCTAGCTTGGACGCAAAGAATGAAGAGGACGTAACCGTCGTCTCGAGAAATCGGGACTCGGTAGTAGTACTGGGCACTTTCAGTTTACATTAAGTTTAGACTCACAGGTAAAGGGTACGAAATGTCCTTGCGTCAGCACAAGTGGACGAATCTACAAAGACACCGACGAAAGGTGCGATGTGGTTGACTCACCTTAGGAATGTTGTCTGACACGCGGAGTTTCTCGAGTATTATAATCGCTAGACCAGGAAGGACCATGTTCAATTGGTCGGGAACCAGATTCGGTCTGACCAAGGAGAGACAACAGTTTATGCGGTGCAAAGCGAAGAGGCCCACGGCATACCAGGCACAAAGACCGATTTGGTTCATTGTCTACTCGTTAAGAAGTAGAGGAAGGAAACGAAGACGTCAAGGACACGAAATCAAGTATGCTGCGTCCCTAGAGCCAGTTATGTCGTCGATGTCACTAAAGTCTTGTCCCCAACGACAGCAATAAGTCCGCAACCCAGCACAGGCTAAGAAACGTTGGGGCACCTGACGTCGCCCCTCCGGGGGAACAAAAAGAGACACACTTGAGCCTTCCAAAACGAGTTGGCGTTTTCATGCTCCGTCTTCTTCCTGAGGAAACCGGAGACGTACTAGACCTTTCAAAGGTGGTAAAGAAGGTTCGCGAACCAACGGAGGTACTGCGAAAAGAGGTAGAGTACATATTTGTGGCGACGAAAGGTCGACATCGTCACCCCTAAGTTTTGGTGAAGGAACCGGCCACTAAATAGTAAAGAGAGAAATTGTGTGGTCGAAGGGGTCGGACGGTATTGTTTCAGTCTCGGTCGTAAAATGATTCAGACAGACTCGAGTTTCGGCTTTTCATTAAGGGTGTTCAGGTAGAAAAGACCGCGAGAGCGGTGTGACCCTATGTTTCAGTACTTAGGTAAACGATGGACAGGGGGTGGTGTATATCTAGCTGACTAAAGTAGTTGTGAAAGACCAAATACCTAGGAAAAAGAGACGGACTTTTGTGTTGCACACGAAACTCCAAAAGTGGTTGAGGTATGAGCTTAAGGATTTGAGTCGGAACAGGAAGTGGATGAGAATTTACATGAATTGTAACCTAAGCCTCTTCCGTTACCGTTGGGTGAGGTCATGAGAACGGACCTTTTAGGGCACCTGCCTCCTCGGACCATCCGACGTCAGGTGCCCCAGTGTTTCTCAACCTGTACTGACTCTCAGAAACTGAAAAGTGAAAGTACGTAACCTCTTCCTTTACCGTTGGGTGAGGTCACAAGAACGGACCTCTTAGGGTCCTTGTCTCCTCGGACCACCCGACGGCAAATACCCCAGCGTGTCTCAGCCTGTGCTGACTTTGCTGAATCGTCGTCGTCGTCGTCGTCGTTGTGACCTAAGGGGTCCAACCGTGATCACCATTTCTTGGGTGGACGGTTACGTCCTCTGCATTCTCTCTACCCAAGCTAGGGACCCAGCCCTTCTAGGGAACCTCCTCCCGTACCGTTGGGTGAGGTCACAAGAACGGACCCCTCAGGGTCCCTGTCTCCTCGGACCGTTCGATACCAGGTACCCCAGCTTTTCTCAACCTGTGTCGGCTTCAGTCTGAATCGTACGTGTGTGTATGAGTTGTATTAAACTGTCTCATTACTACGTTGCCTACTTTTGGTAGTTCTTGAAAAATACGGACGTACTTTCCAAACGTTAAAAAGTCCTCCGAAAAAAATAGTACTCAAAAATAAATAAACGAATAAATAAATGACCGAAAGTGTATGTTGGACGGGTCGTCTGAGGAGGTCCGAATGAGGACCCCCGGGTGGTATCGAGGGACGTCCGGTCGATCATACAGGGTTCTATGTCATAGATTAATCGAAAGGTGTAGTTTGATTAAAGTACTGATGTGAAACCCGTTGATAACGACAGTAAACATTCACTGACGGTGGACTACTTCGGTGTATAAAAAAAAAATAGTTATAATCCGGAAAAAAAAAACGAGAAGGTCGGTCTCAAATGGACGCCAAATGGTTGATGAGAAAGTAAACATGTTTAAAGGGACTGTGGTATATGTAGGGACCCGTTGCTGGACTATATTAGTCACTTATTTTAGGAGTTTCAAAGTTCCACAAAACTTTTTGTTCAATAAAATAGTAGTAATTCAGTGCCTGTATGGTGACCGTGGTTGGGAGGAAGTGGGGGGTTTTAACATTCGGTTTTGGATAATACCCTTCAATGTTTAAGATATTAGTTCACTAATACGGAAAATTACCCTCCTCCCTATTTCCGTTGTAATCGACGACGGGTTTAGGTTTTTGACCTTTATTACGCTTAATGGTGGTTTGTCAGAAGTCCGTCTTGTTTCTGGTTTGTAAAGTGTTACATCGGTTCTAGGACGAGGTTTAATTGAGTATTATTACTTAATTACCGCGTCTACCCACAGTACCACTGGATTAAAACCGAAATATATTAGATCTACAGTCTACTGGGTAATCTTATAACGATTTTATTACTTGTTGAGTGCGTGAAATCCGAGGGTCGTAGAAACTGGAACAATGTAAATTTGACGAAAGATTTAGGTAGACTTTTATAAGTCCTGTTGTGAATCCGGAGGACTAAATACGATTATTAAACTAGCAGAAAGGGAAGGGAATCGTTTCGATTGGTGTAAACTTATGTGACTTACCAAATTGATGGAGGTGTCTAAAGGATAGTTTCGTTCACACTTTATTAAAAGGGGGTGAACCATGTCGTTTTAGGAAATACGTTCACTCAGTTGTTATGCCCCTCCTCTATTACGGTAAGTTTTCCGCACTTCTCTCTCGAATACCTTCTGCATAAACGATTATAATAGTACGGTTTAACAAAGAAAACAAAAGAATTCAGAGTCGACCCTCCTCCGCCGGTGACTTTGCTCCAAGACGGTCACATCGGACCAGAAATCGTATGAAATCCCTTACTTTAATGAAAGATTAGTGCTTTAGGTGGTGTGACACCTTGTCGGATTATTTTCTTCAGTGCAACACGGTCCTTTCGAGACCCAGTAAGACTTCACTTGAGTGTTCCGGGACGTCATTGGCCGGACTCCGGTAGCGACTTTACTTTCGGTCACTCTCTGGGACCTCACTCTCTTGGGGTCTCGGGACGGAGGACGAAGTCGTAAGTTAAGAGTAATGCAACCGGAGGATCCCCACCGGTCCGGACGGTCCAGTCCTCACCCATTCTTCTTAGACCTCAAACATCAGCTTAACTTTTTGGTCGGAAAAGGGATACCTTAGGGGGTTCGACACTGGGAAACCCCTCTTTTCCACGACGAGCCCTTATTAATATTTGCGTTGACAGCCGGAAATGGGACTACCGTCTCTCGACCTCGTAACTACTGGGGCACCCATCGTTGGACTCAGCAGACAGTGCACGGGAGGGGAGACGGAACTCATAGACGTAAGAGGGAGGACGAGTTGGGGGAACCCGGGTCGATCCATCCCTAGTATAACACCCTCGTGTCTTTCGCTGGAGTCCGAGACGTTTGTGACGTCCCGAGACACCTCGGTTCTCCGGGTTTGAAGTCGCGGTCGCTGTTAGTCGTTTAGGGGTCTCCTGGACAAGCCTGTGGTTTCCACCGAGGTGGATGAAGGTCACAGGGTTTGTCCAGGGTGCCCACGTATAAAGAAAGAAAGAGAAAAATTTTAAAACTAACTAGACCGATGCGGTCCAGAGTCAACGTCGCGTGTCCTGGAAGCTAGGCACCTCGGGCGGTAGTCCGAGTGTCTACATCTCAGAATATGGTTCCGGTGCCTCCACGTCGGGACGTGGTTCCAGTAGAACCTTGACTGACTCGGGGTATCGTTGACAACGATACTCGGGGGAGTGGGGTATGGGCTACATTTGGTCCACCGAGGGACTGGAGTAACATCCACCTTTATGGTGGGAGGGTCCATCGATCGAGTCACCCATTTTCTTAGACGGACGTTTCGTCCTGTGGACCCAAACTAGGGACCCAACCCTTCTAGGGAACCTCTTCCCGTACCGTTGGGTGAGGTCATGAGAACGGACCTCTTAGGGTACCTGTCTCCTCGGTCCGTCCGACGTCAGACACCCCAGTGTCTCACTGTGGAAGTAAGTGGGATAATGGGATATCGTCGGATTCGTTAGTGGGTGACAGTGGGAGACCGTCGTTAAAAGAAACAGGACTCCGACGTTTTTGGCCGAAGATGAGGGTGGTTTCCCCAACGGAGAGGGACTACGTAGTCCTCCAGCCGGTCGACTTGAACGCCACGGCAGCAATAGACGAGACGAACAAGACTTATGTGAGTAAACAAAGACTTTATGGGAACACAGACTTTTAAGAAAGGTTGGACACGAGACTGGTGTGGTACTAAAAGTGACGTCGCACCCCCTAGAAATCAGAGCTGCACACTTGGGAATTCAGCACCGTGCAGCCTAAGTCAAAGGACTGGTTCCTACCCTGGGTCCGTAAACCTCCCACCTCAGAATCGGTGACCTGGTGGACCCTTCAGGGGGTTCTCCCGTAGGAAGGTTGGTCGAGGGGGAGTGGGTGAGAACGTTTTGGTGGATCTCAACTTACTTTATTCGGCACCCCTTCTCGACTCTAGGGCTGACGTTCGAGTAGGAAGTCACGACAGAGTGAGCTCGACACAACGACGTTTAAAAGGAAAGGGAGGACAGACCGAGGCCGCGTACAACCTGAGTCTGCCCTCCGGTCGAAGACACCAAATCTTAGTGTCGAAGGACCAGGACACGGCAGAAGTCCTCTCGAGTGTGGCAGAGGGTCACTGACCTCTCTTTGACTCGTTCCGACAGTGACTCCTGATTCCCACTGTCCACCGTTCCGTTTGTGTCGTGGCTCTGTCGGACGTTCCGGGGGTCCTTCACACCACCGAAAGTCGGAGTGGAACTGACAGACAGTGTACTGAGTGCCTCGTGTCGGTCGCGATTATTTAGTTGTGCTAAGAAATTTCGTGGGACCAGTCGACGAACACAAAGGCACCCACGAAAACTTGACACCACAACCTATTCTGAGAACTTTCGAGGAACCTGACGTTCCTCTAGGTTGGTCAGGTAGGATTTCCTCTAGTCAGGACCCACAAGTAACCTTCCTGACTACGACTTCGACTTTCAGGTTATGAAACCGGTGGAGTATGTTTCTCGACTGAGTAACCTTTTCTGGGACTACGACCGTTTCTAACTCCCACCCTCCTCTTCCCCTACTCTACCAACCTACCGTAGTGGCTGAGCTACCTGTACCCAAACCCATCTAAGGCCCTCAACCACTACCTGTCCCTCCGGACCGCAAGACGCCAAGTACCCCAGCGTTTCACAGCCTGTACTGACTCGCTGACTTGACTTGACTTGACTTGACACGGTCGGCCCATACGTCAAATCTCGGAGGAGTCGGACCTACTATGACTAACCGTCATCACCCATCAAGTTCGAAAATGTAAATTCTTCTACTGAATGTTTACTATCTCTCTTACCCATGGATCTAGAGGATTTTCCCTCGCACAACTTTCAACTTCCCAAACACTTGTATTAGAAATAAACCAACTCCTTCACAGAAGGTCAAGGATCAAATTATTTTCCAAAGAAAATAAAATTTTTTATAAAATGTTTAAAAAAAATGTTTTATTTTTCTATAAAACAAATAAATAAAACGGTGTTGTCCAGAGGCGACGTCGGACACTTGAGAGTCAACATCATACACCCAAGATGAAGGGCCCGGTCCCTAGCTTGGACCCGGGGACGTAACCCTCGAACCTCCGAGTCGGTGACCTTCAGGGTTTTTCCAAAATACTATTCCACAAATTGACATAGCTAAAGAAAAAGACATATATGAATTTTAGAAACTAAAACGAAAAATCACATTACTACATCCTACGTACACAAGAGTACAACTTATAGTAACGTGAGGATCTTATTTAAGACGGGTAATTAGGATATGTATTTATATATATATATATGTTTCATATGAATATGAAAAACATAGGTATAAAAATGTAAATATAAAATAAAACTTTTATTTCATAATTGATGTACTTAAGTTGTAAAATATATTTATAAATACATGTCCTAATAACCAGTCTTAAATAAATATAATAGATATAATAAATTAAATGAATATAAATAATAACATAAATAACTATTATATAATTATTATAAATAATGATAAATATAACCAATCTATATAAATAAATATAATAAATAGATACGTTTTTCATATCTATGTTTCATATCTATATGAAAAACATAGGTATGAAAATATAGATATGAAATAAAACTTTTATTTGATAATCGATGTATTTAATTGATGTACTTTTCATATGTTTTTCATATGAAGACGTAATATAATATAATATATGTTAATAATGTCACATAATATATAATACCCGAAGGGACCACCGAGTCTGCCATTTCTCAGACGGACGCCCTCTGGACGCAAGCTAAGGACCCAACCCTTCTAGGGGACCTCTTCCTTTACCGTTAGGTGAGGTCGTAAGAATGGACCTTTTAGGGTGCCTACCTTCTCGGACTATCCGATGTCAGGTACCCCATCGTTTAATATTCACTTTACTATGTATTAAAAGAAAAGAACATAATAGGAATGGATCAAAAACTCATTTCTAATGTAATTAGAGTCTTTTTTTGTTCAGAATCATCCTTTAATTCGTTTTATACCCTTATTTCTATTCTTTTCGAACTCCCTATTTACAATGTAGAGGTCCTTTTTGTGTCACTACAGAGTTCTATTTATGACACGGTCTGAAAAGTAGACTCGTACTCTCAACGGATATTTTTACTAAAATATTGATAAATTAAATAAAAAAATTCTTCCCTCCCTCTCTCTCTCACACACCTTTCCCCACCTCTCTTTTTTTCTCACGTATCTTTTTGTTTTACTTATCTGTACCTGTGTCACCTTTTCCTCGTAGAGGTTCTAGTCGACAAGAGAAACGCCGACTCGTCTGTCGGGCACCACCAGGCGACGTCGCGACCAAACAGGCGACATGGTTATTGATGCGTCGAGGATGTCAGATGTGTCGTTCGACTTCGGGTCACGTGCCGTACCTCGGTGAGTTCGAGACGTCTGTGGAGTGGGGACGGTCGGCCCCGGGAAGTGTCCTCGGGGTGTCGTCGAAACCAATGGACTCGGGAAGTGGGGGCAGAGGTCCGTTACCCATGGGAGGGTGGAGGTCGTTCGTCCCCTCGGTTGGACGAGGGTCCTGTGAAAGGAAGGGGAGAGACGGGGACTAAACGACCCTCAGTACAAAGTTATTGGAGAGAGAAGGTATTAGTCGGACGGGGAGGACTGGGTAATTGAGACACTTCGACGGCAGATCGTAAGCTCCCCGGAGCTTTAATAAAGACTAATGTTTGTAGTTCGTTCGTCGGCATCGTCCTTGTGTTTCCGAGTCAAGTCAAGTCAAGTCAGTGAGTCAGTACAGGTTGAGAAACGGTGGGGTACTTGGCGTCGTGCGGTCCGGAGGGACAGGTAGTGGTTGAGGGCCTCAAATGAGTCTGAGTACAGGTAACTCAGTCACTACGGTAGGTTGGTAGAGTAGGAGACAGCAGGGGAAGAGGAGGACGGGAGTTAGAAAGGGTCGTAGTCCCAGAAAAGGTTACTCAGTCGAGAACCGTAGTCCACCGGTTTCCTAACCTCAAAGTCGAAGTTGTAGTCAGGAAGGTTACTTGTGGGTCCTGACTAGAGGAAATCCTACCTGACCAACCTAGAGGAACGTCAGGTTCCCTGGGAGTTCTTAGAAGAGGTTGTGGTGTCAAGTTTTCGCAGTGAAGAAACCGTGAGTCGAAAGAAATTTCCTCTCCAATAGTGTCCAACACATGTTACTCGTTTAGAGAGAGAGAGAGAGAAATCAACGATTCAGTACAGGCTGAGAACGCTGGGGCACCTGACATCGGGTGGTCCGAGGAGGTAGGTACCCTAAGAGGTCCGTTCTTGTGACCTCACCCAACAGTAAAGGAAGAGATCCCCTAGAAGGGCTGAGTCCCTAGCTTGGGTCCAGAGGACGTGACGTCTGTCTAAGAAATGACGGACTCGATACTGCCTTCGGGTTGTATATCTGTTTATCTTTGTACGTATTATATCTGTTTATCTTTGTAAGTATTTACGTGTCTGTGTCTACGTGGTCACACACGTGTATACGTGTAGACGTACGGACGTGCACGTGTGTGTACTTCCGTACGTTTGGACCTGTGTGGGTGCGTACGTGTGTGTGCACGCGGGTGTCTGCCTACGTGGGTGCCCGTACGACAATTTAATTACTTTGTAGCTCCGAGATTTGTTCTGAATCCCCCGAGATTAAGTCACCTCCGGATCAGTTTTTGGTTTTAGATTCGGACACTTCCGGAGTTCCAATGGTTTGACTTTGGATTCGCGTTGGTTGGGGTTTATCGGTTGACCCGAACTTCGCTGTTGGTTGGTTACTAAAGGAATGAAACGAAGACGAAAAAGAGATGGTGAAGACCAATCCGTGTCGGACTAAGTTTAGTTACAAACGAGTTGATCTAAGAACTTTAACAATTGTACGGAGTCAAATAGAAACTTCGTGAGTGTCGGTATGTCTCTGTGTCTGTAGGGGTTTGTGTGAGTAGTTGAGAGAAGTTCTTGATTGTTTAACGTACTCACGTCTAACCACACTTCCCGGAGAGAGGTCTGTCTCCAGTAAGAAAAGGTGACACTTGACTCCGTTGTTATAAGAGTTCTACCTCTGAAACTTGGGGTCCGACCGTAGTGGTTAAGTTCCACCAACTACACACAAGAAAGTGGGTTCATCGGTTCCAGACCAGAGTTCTAGAATTCGTGTGCACGATTCAGTGAAGTCGGTGCAGGCTGAGAAAAGTCGGGGTACCTGACGTCGGGCGGTCCGAGGAGACAGGTACCCTACGAGGTTCGTTCTTATGACGTCACCCTACAGTACGGGAAGAGCTCTCGTAGCTTGGGCTCAGAAAACACAGAGGACGTGACTGTCCTCGCAAGAAGTGGTGATGACGGGGGACCCTTCGAGGGTCCTCCGTGTTCTTTTGAAGTATGGACCTCGAACTCAGTCTTCCTCCGTTATCGGTGATGTAGAGGACATAATTGGAAGGTGATGGCACGACCAGTATTTAAATCGTACTTTCTGTCACGCTCACTTCAGCGAGTCAGCACAGGCTGAGAGACGTTGGGGTACCTGACATCGGGTGGTCCGAGGAGGCAGGTACCCTAAGACGTCCGTTCTTATGACGTCACCCAACGGTAAAGGAAGAGGTCCCCTTAGAAGGGGTGGGTCCCTGACTTGGGCCCAGAGGGCGTAACATTCGTCTGCGAAATGGCAGACTCGGTGGTCTCTTCAGGAATTTAAACTTGGTGGTCCCTTCAGGAAGTTAAATCGTATGATTTGGGTTTGAAGAACATAAGGGTCCAAACGAGGACTTTTTTTATTATTATTATTATTATTATTATTATTCCAGGGAACTCGGTTTGACTCTTTTAGCACTTCGTTCGTGTTGTGTCTTTTTATCAGTTTATTTTAATCTAGTCGAGTCTCTCATCCTCTCTCCCTGGCCGAGAGACGTGGTCCTTGATCCAGGAGGACCATCCATCCGTCCACGGGTGTATCCCGGGTCGGTACCTACTCTCCCCTTTCCTGGTCTTCCGTCTGTCACGGACCGGATGCGACATAAGGGAGAGACGTTTGGACTGAGTCGGGGGAGACCCGCACTCGTTTCTTGTTAGGTAGTAATTTCCAAAAGGGCCTACGGACGGCCCTAGTTTCGGAAGGTTTCTTTCGTCGGAAAGAGAGAGGGAAATTCGGAAAGGAGAATACATTTATATGAGGTGGGTTGAGGGAGTTTTTTTTTTTTTTTTTTTTTTGGTGGACGTCACACAAGTCATTTTACTGTGGCGTTTGGACGGTCGCCAGAAGTCCGACCGACCCACGAACCGTTTTGTAGAAATGGTACGGATAATCTTACACCGAACCTAGACGTCTCATGTTTATCCTCTACTCGTCCTTCCGTCCGAGGGACCCCCTTCCTTCCCCCTATGTCCATCCGTCCTCCAAGTCTACCCGGAGACAAGGATTAGAAATAGTCTATTAGGGTTCATTGGTCCTACTTAGCTGAACGTTTGCTTTGGACTAAAAGTCTGAGGTTTCAGTGACTGTCTTTCTTAAAGATAAAAAACCACATTTAAAGTGGGTTTCCCTGTTGGTACTCGCAATGGCAGTAGCTCAAGCCTACAGACTGTAGGAGGTACGATAGTTCTCGAAGGTTAATTAACGTTGCGACACAAACAGGATGCAGAAGGTTTCATTTATTCGACTTGCGGCCTCTGCAAGCACTCCTCAATTGTAATTTAACAATACGACAGAAGTGATCTTACTTTTTGTTTCGGTGACCTACTTCCGTGACGTAAAAGGTTTTATGCCCAACACGTTTTAGGAAGGTGACTGTGTGGCAAAGATTAACAAAGTAAGGTCCCGACTGTCCCTTCTTCTAATTCAAAGTACAATCGAAACAGACGGAGTCCTTGTTAAATAATAGAAACATCGTTAACTATTAGTCCTACTTTTATACGAAACACGAATAACATGTCCATTTTTAAGTCCCATTAGGACCACATATGTACTGGCATAAAAACAAAATCAGTGCGTGTCTCAGCCTGTGCTGACTTCACTGAATTGCCATTGTGCGATTCACTGACACGGCCAGTGGTGTAACGCTAAACTAAACCCACTCATAGTCGACACAATGTAGTCCGAGTCCAAGATCAGTCGTGACATTACGTGCAACACACTCGACAGGGAATATTGACACAAACAGAAATTATTACGTTAATGAATGTCGTCAAATTGACATACAGAGTACTACATGAGACGTATATTCAATTTATTTGTCCCACCGTTATATGTCGGAACTGTATGAGGAAAAGGATAAACCTTGGTCAGACAACAAGGTACAGGTCAAGATTGACAACGAAGGACTGGACCTATGTCCAAAGAGTTCTCCGTCCAGTTCACCAGACCATAAGGGCAGAGAAAGTCTTAAAAGGTGTCAAATAACACTAGGTGTGTCAGTTTCCGAAACCGTATCAGTTATTTCGTCTTTATCTACAAAGAGACCTTGAGAGAACGAAAAAGTTACTAGGTCACCTACAACCGTTAAACTAGAGACCAAGGAGACGGATTCAGGTAGGATTTCCTCTAATCAGGACCCACAAGTAACCTTCCTGACTACAACTTCGACTTTGAGGTCAGGAAACCTGTGGACTACGTTCCTCGACTGAGTTACCTTTTCTAGGACTACGACCCTCTCAAACTCCCGTCCGCTTCGTCCTCTCCTGTCTCCTACTCTACCAACCTACCGTAGTGGCTGAGTTACCTGTACCCAAACTCACCCGAGACCCTCAACCTCTACCTGTCCCTCCGGACCGCACGATGTCAAGTACCCCAGTGTTTCTCAGCCTGTGTTGGCTCGTTGACTTGACTTGACATACAGTATTGGCGTTGTTTTTGTCTTGTCTCACCTTCGTCCGGGCCACTTCATAGAATAGTTTGGGAGTGTTCTTCGCAGACGATAGAGGGGTTAGTGTTTCCTCGTGTCTCTATGTCTTGTTGATTGCTGGACAGGTCCTAGGTCCCCCGGTCCAACCTACGATTGGGCGAGTTGGACGGAGAGAACGTCTATGATGGACACTTGTGAAGGGACAAATGTCTGTTTTGTATGTTAAAGAGTGGATGTTACTTTGTATGTTATAGAGTGGATGTTGTGTGTACGCCTTCGACGACCCTTTCCAAGAGTATAATATAGAAACGTCCACTCTTCCTTTCTTTAGAGTGGGAGTTTTCCATTTCTCGTCCTACTGCCTCTGGAATATGGTTAAAGTCGTCGGATAGCATAGGTAGGTCCCAGAGTCTATTTGAGTCACCCCTTTGCAGACCGAGGACCTCGGTTATACGAGTAAAATTAAGTTAATGTAGACTAGAGTTAATGTAAAATGTATGGTAAAGTGGAAACCAGAAACGTAAGAGTGTAGTCCAGACTGCAAAGGTTTAATTATTTATGACTCTTCATGACTTAATGAGTCATGATTCCGTTACCGTGGGGTGAGGTCATGAGAACGGACCTTTTAGGGTACCTGCCTCCTCGGACCATCCGAGATCAGGTACTCCAGTGATTCTCAGCCTGTGCTGACTCGCTGAAGTGAAACTCAAAAGTGAAAGTACGTAACCTCTTCCTTTACCGTTGGGTGAGGTCACAAGAACGGACCTCTTAGGGTCCCTACCCCCTCGGACCACCCGAAGACAGATACCCCAACGTGTCTCAGCCTGTGTTGACTTCGTTGAATCGTCGTCGTCGTCGTTCCATGAAAATTGTATAACTTCACTTCAGCGAGTCAGTACAGGCTGAGAAACGATGGGGCACCTGACATCGGGTGGTCCGAGGAGACAGGTACCGTAAAAGGTCCGTTCTTATAACCTCGTCCAACGGTAAAGGAAGAGGTCCCCTAGAAGGGTTGGGTCCCTAGCTTGGGTCCAGAGGGCGTGACGCCCGAAATAGGAGACGTGGTGATCCTCATGAAATCAAGTACAGGGTCCAAAGGAAGTATCGAGTCAACCATTTCTTAGACGGACGTTAGGTCCTCTGGACCCAAGTTAAGGACTCAACCCTTCTAGGGGACCTCTTCTCTTTCCAATGGGTGAGGTTATAAGACCGGACCTCTTAAGGCACCTGATCAGGTACCCCAACGTTTCTCAGTCTGTACCGGCTCGCTGGAATTGAAAGTGAAAGTGAAAGGTAAGTACAGGGTCTACCTGTTATGATACTCCAGTGAAAACATCGTGTTTGTAACATTAGCGGATCGTTTTTCCGTCCCCTGAAACGTTTTTTTTCAAGACCACCGGTTCCGACCCGGGACTTGATAATATATATGAAGAACAAAGACACATTGTAACGTGACTTTGAACCGGGAGATTTTGTAGCACTGTTAATGGAGGATCAAAGTTTCCTAGTCCTTAAACCCTCGTCGGACAGACATACGAAGACCAAGACGTTGGAGGACACTCCAACGTCAGTTCTGGAGTCGGTCCCGAGGACAGTAGACCTCCGAACTGACCCTAATTTCCTCCTAGGTCAAAGTTCTTCTTCACACGTGTTTCGACAGTTCGACCACGAGCGATCAACAGTCCTTCGGAGGTAAGAATGATTAATAGTGTTTATGTAAAGGTACCCCGACGAATCGACAGAAGTACTGTATTCTTGACCAAAGGGGGTCTTCGGTCCACTGGGGTCTGTCTCGTTCCGTTATTCACCGTTACGGAAAACACTAGGCAGACGATTTCAGTGCCAGCTTCTCCAGGGATTATAAGATAGTCGTCAATAGTAAGACTACTCGGGAGTAACTACTCCTCAGTTGACGTGTTTCTGTCACCGATAGTCCTCCCCGTTGAGTAACCCACAGTAGAACCTACGACCGATTTGGTATGACAAAGGGTCTTTTGTTACTTAAAAGTTTGTGGTATCTGGGGCGACCTGGGAACCACCCTTTTCTTCCCAGTCCTGGTTTAGATCCCGACCTCTGAACATGGTCTTTCCAGGGGTCACGTTTAAAGTCGTAGGTTTCCACACGTCGTTAATGTCCCAGGAGGTCTCTATTACTTTTACGGTTTCTAGTTTCCGTTAGGTGAGGGCACTTGCCGGCTCCGTCGATCTCTTAGCGGACCTCAGTTTGTCTACCGTCACAACAGGAAAGTTTGCCACGTGAGTCGAACCCCGTTCTCAGGTCCGTCTTCGACCCCTCTCTCTTAGGTGCGGTGGGGGACTCTGTCCTGAACCGACGTCTAGTCCCATCCAGAGGTCCGACAGTTCACTTACTGTCGATTAGGGTTTGGTTTCTGGGTCCAGTCTCCGATGTCGTCTCAAGACATTGGAGTGTCCACCGGTACTCGAAAGGGACTTTATGACGATACTCGTTTCCCTATGGTCATGTTTAGGTCTCAGGTAAGGATCCACCTAGACTGAAAGGATGGACAACACCTTTCAAGACCTAGATCTCCAAAAAAAAATTATTTTCTTTTTTTTTTGTTTTGTTTTTTCCTCCACTACCGTAGACCGTACTAGAGTCACTCGGCTCTTTTGGTGTCGTCAAAGGTCCCTACAAACAGTTTGGTCTACGGACGTAGAGTCCTCTACAAGGTACTACTCGTTTATTCGAGGGATGTGTGTGTGTGTGTGTGTGTTTGTATGTGTATGTGTGTGTATAACGGACAAAGTACGGTTCGTGTAAGGTACTGTTCGTTCATTCGAGGGATGTGTGTGTGTGTGTGTGTGTGTGTGTGTGTATGTGTATGCGGTCAAAGAGTGGTTCGGAACCCCGAGGTTATACTTTCCGTTCGGACAATTCTCGGCTACGAACACCCAGAGTGTCTACGTTCGGAGGAACGAGAACTTCCGACAAATAACCCACCCCCCCAGGAGAGAATCTACGTACGAAAGTTTCCACCCCATGCAGTTCACCCCAAGGTTAGAAAAGGAGGAGTTCTCACTCCAGTCCTAAGTGGTTTGGGGTCCAGAAGGAGTTTGGAAGAGACACGCCGAGGAAAAGTCCTGTGTCCCGACGGGGTCTTTAGTGTGTAATGATGTTGAGACAGTTTTCGTCTAAAAAAGGTCCTGTTATTATCAAGAAACTCAAGGAGACACGTTTTACTCTTAAAATGTGACCTGTTCTTCTGTAACTACAACGGGGGTGAACGGTGGTGTGTTTCGTTTTAGAAGTCATTTACCGACACTCTTTCGAAACCGAGACCCACTGTCTCAGACTGGATGGGTCCAAGACAAAAGTGGAAGTAAGAGTCCATCTGTTCCGACTGAATCAAAGGGTGGTATTTCACGAAACATCTTTTATAAGTGGAGGGGTGGAAGGGAACTTCGACGTCGATCGGAACCGCATCGCAAGCTCCACTACTCTGGATTCCCCGTATGAGGACCTCTAAAGTCCTCATAAAGATCGAAAGACGACTTTAGATCCTCTAAAGATCGAAAGACGACCTTCGTAAAAAGAAGGGAAGGAGAGAGGAGAGAAATTAAACTAGGAGGTTGTGTATGTAAACCCCTTGAGAGAACGTTTTCCTCCGTCACTCGTACTTGTGACTCCCACGTTCGACTTCTGTCTCTACTCCCTCTGCCGGACCCCACAACCACTGTTGTACCTCAGTGAAGTCGAAACAGTGTCCGTCAGTTTGGGGTCGTATTAATCGTGGTAATCGGGTCATGCCGGGTTTCAATATGTCTGTCTCTTTGAGAAAAAGAAACATCTTAGATAGTTGGTATCGAGTTCCTTAACAACAAGACGGGTCCTATAAAATCCTTTCTGACTGGTTACCGTAGGTTTTCCTAAATTTATTCCGTCCCCAAATCCCCGACCCTAAGTCGAGGAGATGGTGCGGTAACATTTCTCGACCACGTACCTTGGATGCACGACGAGGAACCCTGTCCTTTCCCACCTCTTCGGACCCTTTGCCCCCACTAGGAATTACCTTATAATGGTGTTAACTTTTATTGAGTTTTGTACTTTTAGTTTGGGGCCTTCGGAATCCAGTTCTCACATTATCAGTGGAAAGAGAAGTCTAGGGTTTATAAGATTTATAGTAGAGGGTTTATAAAATTTCCAATAAAGGGTGGCACTGCAACTATTACACCAAAAATAATGAGTGAACGTGTAGAACACACGTACGAGTGAGCACAGGCTGAGAAACTCCGGGGTACCCACCTGACGTCGAGTGGTCCGAGGAGACAGGTGCCCCAAAAGGTCCGTTCTTATACCCTCACCCAACGGTAACGGAAGAGGTCTAAAGGTATTGAACCTGTCCCCAATTTTAAATTTTGTAGAGGGTACTTGCTTTATATGGCGGGGTCACGAACGATGGGGATGACGGAAGGTAAACGTTATTAAGTTTATTCGTGGTTGAGAAATGTCAATTATAAGATGTTCAAGATTCGGACTCTCCGTCCCACGCCAACGACCCGTCCTTTACTGTGCCCCGAATTCCCGACAGGACTTAGATACGGTAGGTCCTCCCGTCGGGCACCGGTGTACGTCGACGACTTGGGAACTTTACACTGATCGGACTTAACTCTACGGGACATTGTCACAAAGTTTCTGAACGACAATTTTTTTTTTTTTTTTTTTTTTCTTACGTTTTATAAGAAATTATTGTAAATAATTAATTCACGACTTGACTATGATAAAAACTACATATCCCAACCAACGTACAAAATAATTTTAATTAAAGTAAACAAAGAATAATGAAAAAGGTACCGTAACGAGCCTTCAAATTTAACATTTGTACCGAACAGTAGGTCCCGATCGTAACGTGAAGAGAATCTCCAACACAAAATCTACGAGAAACAGGTAATGACACGACACTCAGAAACCCCTTCATGACCCCTGAGTCGAAGGGGTGGGTATCTTACTCTACCGACCTTGTACAACGAGGACCAAAATCGACATACTTAGTATTTTCGACACGTAAAGAGAAAGGCAACAAGCAGAGAATTCATTTTGTCAGCAAACATACAAAAGGACCCTTCTTGTGACTCAACTCGCCGTCTTTCGAACCAAACTTAAGACAACGAAGATGAAGAACCGGCCCAGTGGCCGGTGAATAGAAAATCGTAGTCGAGTCACCACCCTCCGCGGGACTAACCTTTACAAGGCTTCTGTCACTTCGACTGACAGTCGTCTATGTACCAACGAAACTTTCGCAAATATTTGTGTCTTTCGTCGTATATCCTTTTTTATAAAGTCCACTACCTCCTTGTAGAGTCGTCCAACGTCGGCCGTCGGACTTCATCCCTTGATGCATTTTACGGAGGGTGTTCCCGGGGTGTAATGAGTCCAAGTCAGTAAGGTACCTTCCGGTTCGGTAATAGTGAATCCAAGGGTCGTCTTTCTCTTGGAGTCACTCTTTTGTTTATATACGGTCCACGATAAGTCTTTGACCGTTATGTCAAGACCTTTTTTTGTTTTAGTCCGGACCGAAGAAGAGTACTACCAATAAAAAGACGTTTCCGGTGTCCCATGTCGTAACGTTTATAGATACCTTTAGAAAGTCTCTTCCGTTGCCGTGGGGTGAGGTCATGAGAACGGACCTCTTAGGGTACCTGCCTCCTCGGACCATCCGACGGCAGGTACCCCAGCGATTTTCAGTCTGTGACTCGTTGAAGTGAAAGTGAAAAGTGAAAGTACGTGACCTCTTTCTTTACCGTTGGATGAGGTCATAAGAACGGACCTCTTAGGGTCCCTGTCTCCTCGGAAAACCCGACGGCAGACACCCCAGCGTGTCTCAGCCTGTCCTGACTGTGCTGAATCGTCGTCGTCGTCGTCGTCGTCGTTAGTCCTTGTCTTCGCCGTGTCCTCCGCCCGCCCCCGCTGAAAAGAGATTTGGACTATGTCTGAAAAGAGATTTGTACTATGTTTCGAAGAGAGACAAGTTCGACATTGGAAACTTTCTCAGGCACATTTAGCAGAATTCTTAAGACGTCACTCAAAAACAACAAAAAAAAAATTCGCGAAATAACTACATAAATAAAAACTGATACGACCCAGAGCCAACGACATCCTCCCGAAAGAGATCAACGTCACTCGACCCAAAGAGTAACGTCGTCGAAGAGAACAACACCTTGTGTCCGAAAGCCCGAGTAGTCGAAGTCACCAACACCGCACACCCGAATCGACGGGACGCCGCACCCCTCTCAGTGTTGACTCCGTAGGTTGGGTGGTAGGGGACCGTGACCGTCAACCCAATTGGGGACCTGGTGGTCCCTTCAGGACGTCACTCAACATAGAAGACACTATGTTCATTCACTGGTCAGTCCCATCTAATTCCTACTATCCTACTTATTCTTCTCTACTTCGTTGAATCTTCTATTATCTATGGGTCCCACTACGGTGTACAGTTTCCTGTCTTTTCAGACCGCTAACGTGCCCCGGTAAAGAATTTGAATATGCAATCTCATTTTGGTGAGGTTTTAGTGACGTCTACCACTGACGTCGGTACTTTAATTTCTCAACAGAGGGACCTTCTTGTCGACACTGGTTGGATCTGTCGTATAGTCTTTCGACTCTACAATGAAATGGTTGTTTCCAGGAAGATCAGTTTCGATACCAAAAAGGTCATCAGTACACACCTACACTCTCAGCCTGATATTTGTTTCGACTCACGTTTTCTCAACTACGAAACCTTGACACCACAACCTTTTCTGAGAACTCTCAGGGAACCTGAAGTTCCTCTAGGTTCGTCAGGTAGGATTCCCTTTAGTCAGGACTTATGAGTAACCTTCCTGATTACGACTTCGACTTTGAGGTTAGGAAACCGGTGGACTACGTTTCTTGACTGATTAACCTTTTCTGGGACTACGACCCTTTCGAACTTCCGCCCTCCTCTTTCCCTGCTGTCTCCTACTCTACCAACCTACCGTAGTGGTTGAGTTACCTGCACTCAAACTCGTTTGAGACCCTCAACCACTACCTGTCCCTTCGGACCACACGACGTCAGGTACCCCAGCGTTTGTCAGCCTGTGATGACTCACTGATATGGCTTGACTTGACTTGGTTTGTGCAATCTCATCACCCAAAATTCTGGAATCCGACTCTCCACCCAAAAGTCTGGAAACCTGGTTCCAGGTTTGAATTTCCAAATGGAGACCCGGTTGTCCAGTGTTAGTCTTCGGTGACCAAATCGACCCATCCGAGGGAAGGGTTTGCAGAAATATGTAAACATGAAATCGACAATACTTTGCTACGCGTTAAGTATATGACAGTATTGACTGTAGTGAGTTTTGTAGTCACAAGTATTTCTGAGTTCTATTTCGTGACATGGAGCCATGAAACGTCTTACGACCGAGTGCCTCCTCTATATAAGTCTGTGCACGATACTGGACCAGTGAACCTTCGCCTTATCACGGGTCTGTCCGAGGAAGGGGACAAAGTAAACAGTAAGTAAGTGACGCATATATACTCCGCACACGGACACAACACCCAGTTTGCTACAGGGGGGCTGTGTGTGCTTCAAGTACCCAAACTTTAGGATTTGAGGGACCCTGGAGTCTTACACTGGAGTAAACCTGTGTCCAGATAAAGTCCTCATCAATTCAGTCTTGCCATGAAGACTTGGACTGGACAAAGGTTTATTCAAGTGTACCCCCAGCGTCTGACAACCTGTGCCGACTCAATTTTACTCCGGTATGACAGTACCCTCGTCCCCTTCCCCGAGTAAGTCACATTGGTCGTAGGAATAAATAAATAAAGACCGACCTGCCCAACTGCGTGAGCCCGAAACAGATCGACGTCGTTTGCCCCCGATGCGAGATCTACGCCCCGAGTCTGCACAGTAACACCAGGAAGAAGGTAACACCTGGTGTCCGAGATGCCGAGTGTGTACAGTAATCAACGTCGAGTTCCCGGGTCAACGGGGAGCCGAAGACCCTCTAAGGTTCTGGCCTCCACCTTGGACACAGGGGACGGGGCCGTCGGTCTAAGAATTGGTGACCTGGTGCTCCCTTTAGGGTCCTGGCTACAGGAGTGCTTTTCTCCTTAAACCGGGGTCTCTACCTGTAGTCCTCTTGCGGAACATCTCTGACCTCTGACCGACAGTGCTCGGTCCCTTGAATGGCCGACGATCCTCTCTCCCGACCTTGCGTGCCTAGGCAGGGACCACACAAGTCTCTCTCGGACAGGGAAGGGTTGTGGGTTAGAGTCTGAAAGTCGACATTATGGTATGTAAAGACAACAGATTCGGGGGGCTAGACACTATAAACACGTCGTCGGGTCCTTTCGATTGTCTGGGACGACTCACGGTCCAGACTAAGACTGACGACTTGTTCTGGGTAGTGCAGAACGGGAGTCTCAAATCTACGACGTCCCGACTCTGTCTTCAGTCATTCTACTAAAGTCTGTCACTAGTCCTTGTGGGGAATATGTGTCGTGTAACGTCTAAACAGAAGAAATACAATCACTAGTGTCTTGACGCCCGGTTATTTCTGAATTTGAACTTATTGACACTACCACCACACGTAAGGTAAGACCTTTACTTACCGGACAGCTGTAAATAAGTCTGTAAGTCTTAGAGGGTAATATCTCGGAGTATTAAACCCAACGCACAACAAATCAGTAGGTCAGCACAAACTGAGAAACGCTGGGGTACCTGACGTCGTGTGGTTCGAAGAGATAGGAAGTGACAGAGGGTCTCGAACGAGTTTGAGTACGGGTAGCTCAGCCACTACGGTAGGTTGGTAGAGTAGGAGACAACAGAGGCAGAGGACGACAGAGGTCAGAAAGCGTCGTAGTCCCAGAAAAGGTTACATTCAGGTTTCTGAATTTTAAGATACAAAGTGAAAAGAAAGAGTTACACGTGACAGTAACAAGTCATACTACGGAGAATTAGTCGTGATAAAGAGAGTATAACGAAGACACATTATATTTAAATATAGAAATGTGACGACGACGACGACGACGATTCAGCGAAGTCAGCACAGGTTGAGACACACTGGGGTATCTGCCGTCGGGTGGTCCGAGGCGGCAGGGACCCTAAGAGGTCCGTTCTTGTGACCTCACCCAACGGTAAAGGAAGAGGTTACGTACTTTCACTTTTCACTTTCACTTCAGTTTTCACATGTGACGTTCAGACATTTTGGAGTGCATTGTATATCGGTTGAATGGATCCGTCGAAAATTTTTTATTAAGAAAGGTAACATATAGTAACATAAAAATTTTTGTAGTTGTCTCCTAATCTGTTAGCAGACTTATTTTTGCACCTTTCAACCCTACTAAATACCCGGTGCGCCGACCGTGGGAGGTACTCTCACATGAGTCCTCACACAGCACATCTAATTACTTACTTATTTTGTTATAACAGTACTTCCGTCTCTTTGTTCGACGGATCAACCTCCACGAGTACCTCGAAAGGTGCCCAACTAGACTTGTGTATTTAAATTTATACATTATGTTACAGTTTGAATTTTGTTTGTTCCGGTAACTGTCATATGTAAAACGGTAACGGAGTTCTTTCAGAAGTGGTCTTCTTTTTTTTTTTGCAAAATACACACATGTAACTGTTTATCGTCTACTTACCTATCCATGTATCCATTGACCGATATCTAGTAACACAGATCCTTTATTTTACCTCTCAAAAAGGTTCAGGAGGTCAGGCCTTCGTGGGGAACAGAGACCACCCTTGAAACGTAAAACAGTCCTATTGGAAGTAACACGTCTCGAGACGTCGCCAAGTGCCGAAACCGCAAGGACCTGGATGGTTTGGAGCACCTGAAGAGTCAACCCCACGCCTGAAGAGTCGACGCCACTCCTGAAGAGTCAACGCCACTCCTGAAGAGTCAACGCCACTTAAGAGAGCAACGTCTCGCGTGTGAGATCCCGCGCACCCAAAGTCACCAACGCCGTGTGTCTAAATCAACGAGGTGTCGTGCACCATAGAAGACCTTAGTGGGTCGGACACAGGGACAGTAACCGTCTCACAAAGAACGCAAAGGACGTAACCGTCCTCCTAACGAATGGTGGCTCGGTAGTCCTTTCTGGGGACTCACGGTCAGAACTAGTCTCCGGTGGGGTTGTAGTCCAAAAGACAGGGCGAGTTACGACAGGAGGAGACACAAAGTACCTTTAGACCTAGTCCACTATTGTCCAATTTTTTTTTTTAGTGATAAAAGGGTAGTTGGTAGGTTCATGGAGGACCTCTTCCTTTACCGTTGGGTGAGGTCATAAGAACGGACCTCTTAGGGTACCTGCCTCCTCGGACCGCCCGATGTCAGGTTTCCCAGAGTTTCTCAGTTGGTACTGACTTATGTGTGTGCAGGTTCACGGACCGGAAGAACTGTCTGACTCATAGACCTTCGTCGACCCAGGCATAAAGGTGTGCCGGTGCCAGACCCGCGACAATCGGCAGAAGGTGATGTCGGTCGAACGAACGGAGAAGTCCCATGAATACACCGGGGGTTTCGTAGAGTAAATGTAGGATTAAGACTCTAAGACGGAAATAAAGGGGGGTAGAAAGGACCTTTCATAATAAAATAAAAATAACCTTATATCAAGTAAATGTTTTCCCCGGTCTCCAAGTCACTATTTCTTAAACGGACGTTGTGCCCTCTGGACCCAAGTTGGGGGACCCATCCCTTCTAGGGGACTTCCTCCCGTGCCGTTGGGTGAGGTCATAAGAACGGTCACCGGGACCTATTTAACGAACTGAAACCCGAAGGGACCACCGAGTCTACCACTGTTTAGACGACGTCATGTCAAGCTAGGGACCCAGTCCTTCTAGGGGACCTCCTCCCGTACCGTTGGGTGAGGTCATAAGAATGGTCACTGGGGTCCTATTTAACGAACTGAAACCAGAAGGGGACACCAAGTCACCATTTCTTAGACGGACGTTGCGCCATCTGGACCCAAGTTAGGGACCCAGCCCTTCTAGGGAACCTCTTCCTTTACCGTTGGATGAGGTCATAAGAACGGACCTTTAAGAGTACCTGTCTCCTCAGACCATCCATATCAGGTATCCCAGCGTTTCTCAGTCGGTGATTGTGAGTGAAAGTAACATACATATCATCAAACGTAGACAATTGGGGTATCTGGAATAAACGGCGAGAGAGGAGGGAAGAGGGCGACCTATGACGTTGAAACAAAAGATGTAGGTACTCAGACAAAGATAAAACGTATAGGTAAGTAGACACAATAAAAAATCTAAGGTGTGCATTCGCTCTTGTACCTCATGATAAAGAAAGAGTCAGACTGTAAAGTAATTCGTATTCTAAGAGATTCAGGTAGGTGTAACGACGTTTGCCGTCATAAAGTAAGAAAATTATCGATTATAAGGTTGATATACATATTTAATATAGAAGAATTCCGTTAGTAGACGACTATTCGTGAACGTAAAGAGGGTACACAACCGATGACATTTATTACGACGACACTTGTGACCCCGCCTACACAGAAAAGCTGAACCTCAAAAGTAGAAAAGACCCACATACCAGTCTTCATCCTAACGACTTAGTATGCCATTGAGATATCAAAAAACTCCTTGGACGTCTGACAAGAGGTGTCACTGGCCTGGTTAACTGCAGGGGTGGGCGTCACATGTACCCAAGGGTCCAGAGGTGTAGGAGAGGTCGTAAATGATAAACATCTGAAAACCTACTATCGGTAAACCGTTCCCACTCTACTGTGGAGTGACGCCAAAACTAACCGTAAAGAGATTACTGACTACCACAGCTCGGGGCCAAAGACGGAAATGTCGACGTCGACTGGTTTCTACCACGAGGCTCTACCGTACCTGACGAGACTCGACTTCAGACTCGTCGCCCTGAGAAATGTCGAGGGACCCACGAACCTTTCACGTTGGTTCCGAACTTTCACGACGAGAATTTGGAACAATGAGTTTCAGGCGAGGTGTCTAGACCAATGAGTCTCGCAGTCGTAGTACGTCCCCGAACAACCTTTACGTCTAGGCACCCGGGGTAGGGTATAGTCTCGAAGAATGCACTTAGACACTCGTGGAAATTTAAGGTGACTGATTATTCGGGGAAGAGGAGAGAAACCAACACCGAGTCGACCAACTCTTAGGTGGACGGTACACCCTCTGGACCCAAGCTAGGGACCCAGCCCTTCTAGGGGACCTCTTCCGTTTCTGATGGGTGAGGTCATAAGAGCGGACCTCTTAAGGTGTTTGAGATACCAGCCGCCCCAGCGTTTCTCAGCCTGTGCTGACTCGTTGAACGTCAAGTGAAGGAGACAAACCATTTCTCCAATAAGGTCACGGAAGTCTATGGTCGACATGTATCTACTGAGGGTCTACCTCGAAGGGGTTATGAAATATTGGGAGAAACATGACCCCATTACATTTTGACGCACCCGAACGGCGACCAACACTGAAACTCTCGGGACGAACACCAGACTTCAGACGGCTACAGCAGACTACGGGCCCAAGTGATTTCTGCACTGAAACCGTCCGACGGCAACAAAGAGAACATCGAAGCATGGAAAGGACACTCCTCCTCTCGACTCGACGGTCGAGCCTTCGCCTTTAATGAAAGAACCTGAATTTTTTTTTAATAAATACTGAATAAGGAATAAAAAAAAAAAAAGAGAAAGACCTCGAGGACAATAAATCGATAACCTGACTGACCTCACCAGGAGACTAAAAGGAAGGAATACCAAACCAAAAAAAAAAAGAGAGAGAGAAAGACCTCGAGGACAATAAATCTACAACCTGGATGACCTCACCAGGAGACTAAAAGGAAGGAATACCCAAAAAAAAAAAAAAGGAGAGAAAGACCTCGAGGATAATAAATCGATAACCTGGATGACCTGACCAGGAGACTAAAAGGAAGGAATACCCAAAAAAAAGAGAGAAAGACCTCGAGGACAATAAATCTATAACCTGGATGACCTCACCAGGAGACTAAAAGGAAGGAATACCCAAAAAAAAAAAGAGAAAGACCTCGAGGACAATAAATCTATAACCTGGATGACCTCACCAGGAGACTAAAAGGAAGGAATACCCAAAAAAAAGAGAGAAAGACCTCGAGGACAATAAATCTATAACCTGGATGACCTCACCAGGAGACTAAAAGGAAGGAATACCCAAAAAAAAAAAGAGAGAAAGACCTCGAGGACAGTAAATCTATAACCTGGATGACCTCACCAGGAGACTAAAAGGAAGGAATACCCAAAAAAAAAAGAGAAAGACCTCGAGGACAATAAATCTATAACCTGGCTGACCTGACCAGGAGACTAAAAGGAAGGAATACCCAAAAAAAAAAGAGAGAAAGACCTCGAGGACAATAAATCTATAACCTGGCTGACCTCACCAGGAGACTAAAAGGAAGGAAAGAGAGGACAATAGGTAGAGGACAGGAAAATAAGGTAAAGACTACCTCAAGGAGTAAGAGTGGAAGTCAGAATGAACGTGGGGGAACCGTGTCTGTAAAAGTGAAGACGGTCCGACAGGAGGTCGACGACTGTGGGTGCTGACAACCGACCCTGGAAAGACACCGTTTCTGACAAGAGAACGAGAACACTCGACGTTTGATCTTTACGGTTCCTTATTAGGACGGTAGTCTTGTTGGAAGTCAATTGACGACTGGTCGGAAACCAGTCGTATAAAGGGACCTCTCTGTAGGTTCGACAACACACCTAGGTGTCGGACAGGGAAAAGCAACGGATCATTATAAGGTGTCGTATCAGTGTCGTGTCAACCAAATTGGTAGGCAGACAACTTCCTGCGTCCCTCGACAAAGGTCAAACCCCGTTAATGGCTAGTTCGTCGATACTTGTAAGTATGCACCTAGAAAGACACTTGTATTTAAAGAAAGGAGACTCTGACCTCGGGTTCTCTCGTGAACCACTCAAAATCTCATAAACGTGTAGAGTACCACAAACTACCTAGTAGTCACGACTGGACCTCCACAAACCTGAAGTGGATTGTCAGTGTCCTACACAATGTACGAAAACTCGTCTATCCTACACTAGTGTCATAACAAGATACTTTTTATTAGCAGAGTGTGTCACACCTCTCGATTTAACCTGTGCTCAGACTCGGTGGCGATATTAGCAATTCAACTTCCTACTTCCCGTCCTCGGCCTTCTCTCAGTTACCCTCACCTCTTCTCTTTGGCTAGGTTCCAATCAAGGTGTGACCTTTTCCTATGGTAACATTTTTATACTGGGTACCTGAAATTGGGGGGTCTCCTATAAACTCCTCTTTAGTTTTGTTGTTTCGGTTCGTCTTTCCTTTGAGTAACACGAAAGGAAATAAAAATTAATTGCATCGGTATATTACACTTTTTTGTAAAGGATATTTGTTTTGAGACCGAATTTCTTATCGCCTCCCTTTTTTTTTAGAGGTGGAGTAAAAAAAGGACAGACGTCGGAGACCCATGACGAAAATTATTTTACTTTGTACTACACGGAGACACCCATTTACTCTTAAAAAGGGGATTATATAAGACTAAGTCTGATAAAAGTCTCTCGGACTAGACTTTTACTGAGGGTATAGATATTTTTCGTGTTCATAAAACTCTTTATTTTCTACTCTTTGTTCTTCCCTTTTCTATGAAAATTTTTTGTCTTGTTTTGTGACGACGGACAGACCAATATTGACCTCGGTTCTTAAACTACAGAACTCTTTTATTAAGAGACGTTGTCAAAATCGTTTCCATCTTGGGTCTATTTTTATTCGAAAATCGTTTACCTCGGACCTGTTCTTAAGTGTTAGGGGGAGTTCTTTTGGATTAATTTTTATACATAATGGAGTGAACGTGTACAGTAAACACCATGGGACTTCTGTTTAACGATAAGTCAGAAAAGTTTCTTGACAGGGTACAAACAGTCTCGAGGGATAGAGAATCACCAAAGAAAAATTTCTCCATTTTAACCCCCCAGTCCGCACCCTCAAAGAACAAAAAGACCATTTTAACGAAAAGGACTGTTTAAGAAGTTCCACCTCTGGTTTGGGTAGTAAGTCAAAAAAGTTTAAACCGACCAGTCCTTTCGGTCAAAGTGACGTCTTCTTTTTAGTTCGCTCCTTTGTCCTTCGGATGCTTCCATGTCAACCCAAGTCAAACCTACTCGACCTCCCAGTGTGGTAACAACTTGAGACCAGCACACTTTGGGGTCAGTCTCTCTGATCCCTGAGCTCTTCGACCCATGCCGTAAGAGACATAAGGAGAGACGTCGATCGCGTAAGAGGTCCCCTGCATCCCAAAGACAAGGTTCCGACGGAAATTACTCCGTAGTACGGAACGAAGTCCAACACCAAGTACGTACGTAAGACTCAGCGAAGTCAGCACAGGTTGAGAAACGTTGGGGTACCTGACATCGGGTGGTCCGAGGAGACAGGTACCCTAAGAGGTCCGTTCTTACGACCTCACCCAACGGAACGGGAGGAGGTTCCCTAGAAGGACTGGGTCCCAAACTTGGACCCAGAGGACGTAACGTTCGTCTAAGAAATGGTAGTCTCGGTGGTCCCTTTGGGAGTACAGTACCTCGATGGGGGGTCCGGGGGTTTCACGGAAGAAGACTCCGACATAGTCTTCGTAGAGTCTATGAGACTTCGTGTACCCCAAAAAGATGGTATAAATGTCTGCGGTCGTACGTGGAAGGTGTCGGAGGTCCCCACCTCTCCAAAATACCTGAGCCAGTATGCAGTCTGAAAAAATCGACCGTCTAGGGGTCAAACGGTCCAAGAGAAGGTATAGTCACTCCGGTAATAGCTTAGTATCGTGTGTATGTACCTAAAAGACATAGATTACTGGTCAAGGAACTTATCCACAATTTCAGGAGTTCATATATATTGAAGATCGGTTCGTTTCCTCTTTTCACATTAAGATTCGAATGCTTACTAACGTATGTCTTGTCGAAAATTTAGACAATAAGGAAATTCTTCCTTTCATTTTCAACGAGTCAGCACAGGATGAGAAACACTTGGGTGCCTGATATCTCAGGTACCGTAAAAGGTCCGGTCTTATGACCTCACCCATCGGAAAGGGAAGAGGTCCCCTAGAAGGGTTGGGTCCCTACCTTGGGTACAGAGGTCGCAACGCCCGAGTAAGAAATGGTCGACTCGGTGTTCCCTTCGGGAAATTCTTCCTTCACGGAAATTTTGGTGAGAAGCTACGTTTTCAAGTAGTGCAAGCACCAAGAGTTTTGAACGACAAACAAGAGAAATTTGGAATTTAAATAAAAGGAGGTTCATCTAGTGTAGGCAAACACACACCCTTTTAGCCATAAAAATGGTTCGTGTGAGAGTTTGCAGTTATTTACGTTCACTACCTTTGTGCACAGAATACGTAGGTCTGAGTCCTGCTGGGGGTCCCTACGACCGGTCGACTTAAGTACGGGAACACCTCAGGTGAAGGTGTGAACCACTCCTGGGAGTTCGTCACAGATCGTTCCGTTGTCTCCCCGATTTGACGGTTAGTTCACTCCAACGAGGGACCCTTGGTGTGGGGCTCGGAAGTCTAGTAATGTTGCACCAGTTTTTGACTGGTGTTGGAGGAGTTTCTTTGTCTCGGTCTTAGTGGATCGATAATTATACTTTGAGAGTTTAAGGACTACGTATCTTTGGACCCCTCCATTCTTTAATACTCTCTGTCTAATTGTCTCAATTGACGAGTCATCACAGGCTGAGAGACACCGGGGTTCCTTACATCGGGTGGTCCGAGGATACAGGTACCCTAAGAGGTCCGTTCTTATGACCTCATCCAACGGTAGGGGAAGAGGTCCCCTAGAAGGGTTGAGTCCCTAGTTTGGAGGACGTAACGTCCGTCTAAGAAATGGTCGACTCGGTGAACCTTCTATTTTTTAATAATGATAACAAAATTCGGTGACGTAAGACCCCCACGAGACAATGTGTCGGTATCCCCATCCTTATATGTGTATAGTTTGTGTCTAATGGGCCTTTTCCTAAGTTGAGGTTGTCTATTTCAACAAAAAAAGAAAAATGTTTCACAGTCGGGAAGGTCCCCTCATAAGTCACTTGATACAATTTTTTTGTAAAAAAAATTGACTATCAGAAATATCATACTTTTTACTTTGTATCTATGAAAGGTGTAATCAATCGAAAAAAGAAGCATCTTTGTGACATGGAAAAGAATGTTTCAAGAAAAAAGATTTACATAAGACTATTTTCGTCGTCTCAACCGGACATGAGGAGAGACTTTAAAGGGTATTGACCAACCTATGTCAACGGTGGTTAGGACACTCAAAACTTTAATACACTATACATTAAATTAACTGTTTTTTTATAATTAGTTCAACTTAGGTACATCTCGCACTAAATTTAAAAAGGTACTTTCTCTCGAATTAACTCAACTCCCTTTGATAACTCTATTTTAAATTTTACGAGAGAGTTTATAAACGTGACTTCTTCCTAATTTCAGGGTAAGAAAGAAATGAGACACGTTCATTTCCTGACTTATAAAAATTTCGATGTAATGTTTATTTTGATGACCTATACGGTTCGGACTACGTAAAAATTCTTTGTTTAATAAACACTCAGGAGACTTGGTCTGAACGACATAAAACTCTGTATAAAGGTTAGTACGGTCCTTTAAGAATAGTCCATTGGTTAGAGAGAACATCAGTTTGTATAGTTTAATATAAGTACCTTGGTTTATGTACTTTCAAGTATCTATCCACCTCATTGAGTCAAGAACTTTAATATACTCGGGTAGGTTATAATTGTCCGGAGATTTCCTCTAGGTTGGTCAGGTAAGACTTCCTCTAGTTGGACCCTAAGGAAACCTTCCTTACTACGATTTGGACTTTGAGGTCATGAAACCGGTGGAGTACACTTCTCAACTGAGCAACCTTTTCTGAAATTACGACCCTCCCTAACCCCCGTCCTCCTCTTCCCCTGCTGTCTCCTACTCTACCGACCTACCGTAGTGACTGAGTTACCTGCGCTCAGACTCACTTGAGGCCCTCAACCACTACCTGTCCCTCCGCACCGCACGACGCTAAGTACCCCAGCGTTTGTCAGTCTGTCCTGACTCGCTGACTTGACTTGACTTGACTGACTTTAACTTCTTTCATCCCTTTTGACGATCTGGTAAGTCCATACTGGAGTTAGTTTAGGGAATACTAATATGTCACCTTCACTCTTTATCTAAATTCCCGGATCTAGACTATCTATCTCACGGACTACTTGATACCTTACTCCAAGCACTGTAACATGTCCTCTGTCCCTAATTCTGGTAGGGGTACCTTTTCTTTACGTTTTTTCGTTTTACCGATAGACCCCTCCTGAATGTTTATCGACACTTTTCTTCTCTCGGCTTTTCGTTTCCTCTTTTCCTTTCTATATTCGTAGACTTACGTCTCAAGGTTTCCTATCGTTCTTCTCTATTCTTTCGGAAGGAGTCGCTAGTTACGTTTCTTTATCTCCTTTTGTTGTCTTACCCTTTCTGATCTCTAGAGAAGTTCTTTCAATCTCTATAGTTCCCTTGTAAAGTACGTTTCTACCGGAGCTATTTCCTGTCTTTACCAGACCTGGATTGTCTTCGTCTTCTATAATTCTTCTCTACCGTTCTTATGTGCCTTCTTGACATGTTTTTCTAGAAGTACTGGTTCTATTAGTGTTACCACACTAGTGAGTAGATCTCGGTCTGTAGGACCTTACACTTCAGTTCACCCGGAATCTTTCGTAGTGATGTTTGTTTCGATCACCTCCACTACCTTAAGGTCATCTCGATAAAGTTTAGGACTTTCTACTACGACACTTTCACGACGTGAGTTATACGGTCGTTTAAACCTTTTGAGTCGTCACCGGTGTCCTGACCTTTTCCAGTCAAAAGTAAGGTTAGGGTTTCTTTCCGTTACGGTTTCTTACGAGTTTGATGACGTGTTAACATGAGTAGAGTGTGCGATCATTTCATTACGAGTTGTAAGAGGTTCGGTCCGAAGTCGTTATGCACTTGGCACTTGAAGGTCTACAAGTTCGACTAAACTCTTTTCCGTTTCCTTGGTCTCTAGTTTAACGGTTGTAGGTGACCTAGTACCTTTTTCGTTCTCTCAAGGTCTTTTTGTAGATAAAGACGAAATAACTGATACGGTTTCGGAAACTGACACACCTAGTGTTATTTGACACCTTTTAAGACTTTCTCTACCCTTATGGTCTGGTGGACTGGACGGAGAACTCTTTAGACATACGTCCAGTCCTTCGTTGTCAATCTTGACCTGTACCTTGTTGTCTGACCAAAGTTTATCCTTTTTCTCATACAGTTCCGACAGATAACAGTGGGACGAATAAATTGAATATACGTCTCATGTAGTACTCTTTGCGACCTGACCTTCTTTGTGTTCGACCTTAGTTCTAACGGTCCTCTTTA
>SJYO01038709.1:52980521-53022934 GCA_006410555.1 Capra ibex
ATACCGTCTTTCACTTCTCCTTGATTTTTCGGAGAACTACTTTCACTTTCTCCTCTCACTTTTTCAACCGAATTTCGAGTTGTAAGTCTTTTACTTCTAGTACCGTAGACCAGGGTAGTGAAGCACCCTTTATCCACCCATTTGTCACCTTTGTCACAGTCTGAAATAAAAACCCCCGAGGTTTTAGTGACGTCTACCACTAACGTCGGTACTTTAATTTTCTGCGAATGAGGAACCTTCTTTTCAATACTGGTTGGATCTGTCGTATAAGTTTTCGTCTCTGTAATGAAACGGCTGATTCCAGGTAGATCAGTTCCGACACCAAAAAGGACACCAGTACATACCTACACTCTCAACCTGACACTTCTCTCGACTCGCGGTTTCTTAACTACGAAAACTTGACACCACAACCTCTTCTGAGAGCTCTCAGGGAACCTGACGTTCCTCTAGGTTGGTTAGGTAAGACTTCCTCTGGTCGGGACCCTAAAGAAACCTTCCTTACTACGATTTCGACTTTGAGGTCATGAAACCGGTGTACATTTCTCAACTGAGTAACCTTTTCTGAGACTACGACCCTCCCTAACCCCCGTCCTCTTCTTCCCCTGCTGTCTCCTACTCTACCGACCTACCGTAGTGCCTGAGCTACCTGTACTCAGACTCACTTGAGGCCTTCGACCACTACCTGTCCCTCCGGACCGCACGACGCTAAGTACCCCAACGTTTCTAATCCCGTACTGACTCGATGACTTGACTTGACTTTCTCTTGTGCCGGACAATACGTGTTGTTTTGAATCTTGTTTTTAATTCTTCTAAGAGGGTGACATCGTCGCCCTAAGGGTCACTGTCTTTTTACGGAAGACATGAGACCCATTACTGGAGTGTACGTCTTATGAAATTGTCGGGAAATAAGTAGGTCTGGAAAAAAAGATGGGTGTCTATAGAGGAAGAGTAGGGTTTCAGGTGAGGGATTAAGATGTTCCTGACAGAACGACAGAACGCCAAACTCAAAAATAAAAATAGGAAATATAGTCCCCTATTTTGTCACCGTGTTTAACCGAAAAAAAGAAACAAACTAACTACAAATCACTCACGAAAGAGAAGGGACCATCGAGTCTCCTATTTCGTAGACGGACGTTACGTCCTCTTGGCCCAAGGTAGGGACCCAACCCTTCTAGGGGACCTCTTCCTTTACCGTTGGGTGAGGGTTGGGTAAGAACGGACCTCTTAGGGTACCTGTCTCCTCGGACCGTCCGATTTCGGGTACCCCAACGTTTCTCATCCTGTACTGACTCGTTGAAGTGAAAGTGAAAGTGAAAGAGACTCGTCTCTCAAATTAGATTCGTAAGTCAAGTCAAGTCAAGTCATCGAGTCACCATAGGTTGAGAAACGCTGGGGTACTTAGCGTCGTGCGGTCCGGAGGGACAGGTAGTGGTTGAGGGCCTCAAATGAGTCTGAGTACAGGTAACTCAGGTACTACGGTAGGTCGGTAGAGTAGGAGCCAGCAGGGAAAGAGGATGACGGGGGTTAGGGAGGGTCGTAGTCTCAGAAAAGGTGACTCAGTTGAGAAGTGTACTCCACCGGTTTCATGACCTCAAAGTCGAAGTCGTAGTAAGGGAGGTTTCTTTAGGGTCCAAATAGAGGAAGTCTTACCTGACCAACCTAGAGGAACGTCAGTCCCGACAATCAGTAAATTAGGGGTCGTTCGTCCCACTTGACCCAAAGAAAACGACCACCGAGTCTCCATTTCTTAGAGCGGACGTTGCGTCCTCTGGACCTAAGTTAGGGACCCAACCCTTCTAAGGGACCTCCTCCTGAACCGTTAGGTGGGGCCACAAGAACGGACCTCTTAGGGTACCTGTCTCCTCGGACCGCCCGATGTCAGGTACCCCAGTGTCAACCTGTGCTGACTTCGTTGATTCATCGTTGGCGTCGCCGTTGGTCACACCCAATAAGGGTACAGTGTCTTTCTTGGAGCTCCGAGTCCCTCTGATTTCTTAGGACGGGTCGAGTATTCTCATCAGTCAGGTTGCCTCCTGTTCCTAAACTTCGACACTTCACACTATATTGTGGTGTCGGAGTATGTGGGTATCAGATGATGACCAGTGAACTTAGTGATCTATGTCGGTGGTGCCCGTGGACAAGAGCCCCCGAACTTTTGTTCCGTAAAATAGTAGACAGACACCCAGTACTGTATTATCTTAAGGGTCCTTTGATCCTTGACAGGACACGTCCACCAAATATGAAATACCAGAATATGACTAAAGTCTCATATTGTTTTGGATTGTCTCCCCCGAGGTTTTAGTGACGTCTACCACTGACGTCGGTACTTTGATTCTGAGAACGAGTAACCTTCCTTTCAATACTGGTTGGATCTGTCGTATAACTTTTCGTCTCTGTAATGAAACAGTTGTTTCCAGGCAGATCAGTTCCGATACCAAAAAGGTCACCAGTACATACCTACACTCTCTCAACCTGACACTTCTTTTCACTCACGTCTTCTTAACTACGAAAACTTGACACCACAACCTCTTCTGAGAACTCTCAAGGAACCTGACGTTCCTCTCGGTTGGTGAGGTAGGACTTCCCCTAGTCGGGACCCACAAGTAACCTTCCTGACTACGACTTCGACTTTGAGGTTATGAAACCGGTGGAGTATGTTTCTAGACTGAGTAACCTTTTCTGGGACTACGACCCTTGCTAGCTTCCGGTCTCCTCTTCCCCTACCGTCTCCTACTCTACCAACCTACCGTAGTGGCTGAGCTACCTGTACTCAAACTCGTTTCAGACCCTCGACCACTACCTGTCCCTCCGGACCTCGTGACGTCAGGTACCCTAGCGTTTCTCCACCTGTGCTGACTCACTGACTTGACTTGACTTGTTTCGACATTCATGGTGACGATGAATACAATTTACATTTTCACTTCAGCGAGTCAGCACAGGCCGAGAGACGCAGGGGTACCTGACATCTGGTGGTGCGAGGAGACGGGTACCCTAAAAGGTCCGTTCTCATGACCTCACCTAACGATAAAGGAAGAGGTCTCCGATTTACATATATATATATATATATATATATATATATACATTTATATTTTATGTAACTTTCCCCAAAGGGGTCAAATATTCTGCCAGTAACTTTTGAGTTCATGAACAGATTAAGTCATGTCTTCTCTAAGAGTTTCGTCTCACCCAAAAAAAGACTAAATGTCAAAAATTTGAAGAAAAATTAACTTCCTATTGACGAAATGCTATAGCATGACGGAAGACGGTATGGTGTCGTACTTAGTCGATATTCATGTGTAAGCAGGGGAGGGAGAACTTGGAGAGGCGGGGAGATCCAACAGTGTCGCATGGATCAGCTCAAGGGACACAATATGTCGTTGATCCTTTACGAACCTCTTTTCCCAATCCGACATGCCCAGCTACAGTATAAAGTCCGTCGTAGTTATCTCAATTAACAAGATCAGAATATATAAGGGTACAAGACATATTGTAGCATGTATGAGAACTAGTCAAAATTCTACTCTGTGTGCGTCCCCCGTTAAGTTTTACTCTTAGTCAAAGATTTTGTTCGATCAAATGCCTTTGGTTGTCGTTTATACGTTGACCCTTTTTGAATCGATAAACCTGTAACCTTTCATTCTAATGGAAGATAACCGTTAGACAGAGACCTTTTCGATGTGTTCGCAATTTCCTATTTGTCGACCAAGTTAAGGAAGCACGATCCCTGAGTCGTTAGACAATGGCCCTTCTAAATCTTTCTGAGTGGTTTTTCCCTTTTCTGTCTTACTAGCATTCCCCAATCCGAAGGGACCACCGAGTCGCCATTTCTTAGGAGAACGGCTACGTCCTCTGTCCCCAAGTCAGGGATCCACCCTTTCTATGGTGAAGGTCCCTAATTTCTTCCCTTCCCGTTGGGCGAGGTCGTAAGAACGGACCCTTTAGGGTACCTGTCTCCTCGGTCTGCCCGACGTCAGGTGCCCCAGCGTCTCAGCCTGTACTGAATCGCTGATTTGTGGTGGTGGTGGTTCCCCCTTTCCATAGGACTCTATAGATAGGACATAGACTTTTAAATTAAATTTTAGAATTGGTTTTTTTCATTAACGTCTCAGAGATTTCTCGCAACTACGTGAATAGAGTAAAAAGTTTGTTACTTAGACTTCCAATTTGTTTATCTGATTTAATGGGTGGTAGGATGGAAATTAAAAAAAAAAGGGGAAACAGTAGCCCGTTTCGTCAGTACGAAACGCCACCACTACGACTGGGACCTGAGGGGGGCTGAGGTTTAGGGACAATCAACTACCGTTTCGATTATTATAATCTACGGGTCTAGAAGACTAAAGATCGTCTACGGTGTCTTCTTGGTAGTTCTATGAATTGAGGTGACCTCACCCACTTGTCAGACAGATTTCTCTCGGACAGAATAAATTAAGAACTATCGTTACACATGTGGGTATCGGCATAAAAGTGTCGTCAGCAATGTCTTCGGATTTCCTTAGACCGGCCGTACCCCTTCAGGTCATTAAAGTCATTTCGATTGTCGCTCAAGACCCCTTTTATTTTATTTTGGAGCACGGAGCAAAGGAAGTTTGTCTATCGTGAACCGCCTCTTCTCAGTTAAGAATTCTTATCCCAACGACACCAAATCAGCGAGTGGGGACAGGCTGAGAAACACTGGGGTACCTGACGTCGTACGGTGCGAAGGGACAGGTCCTTTAAAGGGTCCGTTCTTATGCCCTCACCCAACGGCAAACGAAGAGGTTCCCTAGAACGGCAGAGTCCCTAGCTCGGGTGCGGAGAATGTGACCGTCCGTCTAAAGAACTGGGGACTCGGTGATCGCTTCTGGTCCCATACTCGAGACATTGCTGACCTACTCGGCTCCTGCAGCGCAATGCTCGGAAGACAACGTCGACGGACAGTAAGGAGTCCGTGAAGAGTAGGGAAAACTGTGACGGGAAGTCCTCTTTTCCCCCTTCGCTCCAAACATCTTAGTTCCAGTTTTTACCCGTCATAAACCTCTCTATATGTCGAATAGGTTTTTGTCCGTGCATTCGTGAGAACGATTTTTGTGTCCCTTGCACCCGCCTTGAGCCCTACAGTTGTCTACGTTTCAGGTTGTGAGAGTCCTCCCTTTTGGGTGTGGCTTCGGGGTAGTCTACTACAACGACTGGAGACGTGCAATCGCCGAATGTCTGGTCTTTTTGGTCTCGGTGTGTCTGTACGTCTTTCCCCTATCATTTCCTAATGTCGACCACACAGGTGCGGCGTATAAGGTTGGCCCTAAGTCTCGTAGTGATGACCAACAGCATGACTTTCACTAGTCTTTCTGTGGTCCCCTATACTCCGTGAGTGTCATTGGGAGTGCTGCCAAGTCCCTGTGTGCCTGAGACACATTACGACTGTTTAATTATCAACGACGAGAAGTCGTCTTGAGGGAGAAATTGACACTGTCAACGAAGAAATGGCAGGAGCGAGACGCACAGACGCAACGGTATTGCGAAAGTCAAACATTTGGGGACCACACGTCTCTAGTCGTCGTAGATACTTACCTTCGCTTACAGCTCTCACTTCCTTTTATCGTCCACCTACCCTTTTTTTTTGATTCGTAGTACCCCTGCCCCTTCCCTCTTCTGTCTTTGCAGAGATACGACTTTTGTCGGTTCTTTCCTTTAATACCAATCTTTTCAGCGTAGTCCCTTAGATGAGTCATGTCTCTACGTTTCTCAATTTTTAAGCAAGTTCGTTTCCTTCCAACTTCCCGAGGTTGGACGTAGTTTGACCTGAAGACTATTTTCTCTTATTCTAACTTTTGCCGCTTCTTTTGTAAGGTGTCGGGTCTAGTAACGACGTGGTAGTTCCTAAGAGAAGTAACAAGTCGTTTACTGGAGTCGATTTATTTCCCCTTAAAACATTCGGACTCCAAGGCACACAGAGACACGTGTGTGTGAGTCAACGAAGTCATTACAGGTTAAGAAGATAGGTTACCTGGCGTCGGGCGGTCCGAGGAGACAGGTACCCTAAGAGATCTGTCGTTATGACCCCACCCAACGGTACGGGAGGAGATCCCGTACAAGGGCTGGGTCCCTGACTTGGGCGCAGAGGACGCAGAGGACGTCCCGTCCGTCCAAGAAACGGTGAACTCGACGACCTATTCGGGGTACAGAGAGACGAGAAAAGGATTTACTGGTAGGAAACGTATTGAGGACTCTTAAACGGTTTGAAAGAAGTGAATTCCATAAAGTGACTTAGGAGGGTCGTCGGAACACCCCACCCATAGTAAGTTGCATACAGAGTGGGCTCTTTTGAGAGTTGGGGTGTCGATCTCTTTCTATCTCGGTCCCATCCATGGTACCTAAATTTTGTACAGGTGTTTAAGACACTGTGGCGAGGAAAGTCTTGACCTCAGGTCAAGAGGAAGGGAACTCACACACTGCATTGGTCGCCTAATTCCCACTTCGGTTCGAAACACTGAAAACTTCGGAGTCAGGACCCTCCGAAGTCAGAACCTGTGGAGGGAGGCCCCTTCAGCTGAAGGTGCAACACTTCTACGACCTCACCAGATGGCCCTTCCTGGTGAACCACTCCAAGTCCGAAAGTCGGTCTACGCCCTCGTGTCTCCGGAGGAAGGTCTTCGGCACACTTCCTCAGTAAGAGTCCCGTCCAGGAGGTCGGAGTCATTCCGTGACCTACGGAGGTCGACGTCGACTGTAGGGTTACGTCAGAGTATTTGCTCGGACACAGGGTGGTGTCGACTTCACTTTCACTTTCCGCGAGTCAGGACACAGACTGAGAAACACTGGGGCGGCTGATATGTCAGGTACCCTAGGAGGTCCGGTGTCAGGACCTCACCCAATCGGAAAGGGAAGAGGTCCCAATCAACGGGGGTTTAAGGACGGGGACCTTTGTACTCTATCATTTGTAAACAACAAAATTCGAGGATCCCTCGATAAACAAGGTGTCGTCATAGTCCATTGACTATGTGGTCCTTCCTTTAAGCCTGCGGAACTGGGGGTTTCGGCCACGGGGAAAGTAAAGTGTTGTAATGAAAAATATGGTGAAAATACGTTGTAGTCTTACAAAAGCGGGTAGACTGGAGGCAAAGGGACCGTCAAACCAGAAGCGGTTGATACTGGGTAAAAAGACGGTGTCAAATCAAAAACGTAAGAATTTTATGACCAAAGGGGAAGACATAATATTCCCGGTACACTTATCCCCTATCTGGACAGACTCACGGGTGGTGTAAGGGTTTACATCGATTTCAGTGGTTTAAATCACAAACCAGTCATTATTCATGAGTCCTTTCTGGCACGGACGTTACGTCCTCTGGGACCAAGCTAGGGACCCAGTCCTTCTAGGGGACCTCTTCCCTTTCCGATGGGTGAGGTCGTAAGACTGGACCTCTTATATATCAGGTGCCCCCAGCGTTTCTCAGTCTGTGTCGACTCGTTTCAGTTGAAAGTGAAGTGAAGTTTTTAAGAACCTACTTAGTTACTGGTTGTGTGTGTGTTATGTTGATCGGACAGTAACCCTGAAACACAAGTAAAATACGACTTGGTTTTCCCTGATTCCAGATTCTTCCTTCTCTCCTAAGACAACCTCAATACCAACATAACTAAGCTCGAGTGGCCTTCTTCGAACAAAATAAGCCTATTTCTTTTACGGAACTTCTCGTCTGATATAATAACGAAAAATTGTTGTACGTTTTTAGCGGTCCCGCATGTTTTTAGATTCTTATAAAAGGATTAGTTTTTCTAGAAAGGAATTTCCTACTTACTTTTTTTCTTTTTTTTTTTCCTAGAAAACACAAACAAGGAGGTACTCAACGAACCGAAGGGCAGGGTCTGGTTGACCTCCAAAACCCGTCGTTCGGGAGTCTGTCCTCATCGGTCCGGTCGGCGACTGGAGTGGGATGGGACGTCTCCCCCGGTCCTCCGGAGTCAATGTCTGCCGCAAAAAGACCCGTTCAGTAAACAAGTGTGTACTTGGTATTTAGTTGCATATCCTGATTCAGTACTAACTACCGGAAAACTGAAACACCCTTTACCGGATTGGTGGGACTAAGATAAAGTGTCGGTCCTTTTTTTTTTTTATCGTTATTATTATTATTATTACGCACTTTCTTTGTTTTACATCCTTTGTAGAAACTCTGTACTGACTTTACGAATTTTTGACCCTTGTTTATTACAAGGATGTCGTCCCGACGCCGAAACTAGTTTCTGGTTTGTAAAAATATCATTGGCGGCTCCGCCCTACACCGTCTGTCGGGTACACACACAAATTAGGTCAGGAGTGGGGAGGGAAGTCGTAAAATAGGAGAGTAGGTCACGGGCGATCCTGAGAGTCGCCCCTTCGTCTGTAAGACACGATTGTGTCGTCGACGAGGGGTCACACCTATTCACCGGTCCCACTACTTAACTTTAAAGTCAAGTCAAAAACAAAATAAGTGACTAAATTATAATTCATAAGGAATTAAAAAATTATAATAATTAAAATTATCATAAGATAAATTATAATATAATTTAAATTACATTATAATTTAATTATAATGGCTGATCGAGTCAGCCATTTCTTAAACGGACGCTATGTCCTCCAGGGCCAAGTTAGGGACCCAGCCCTTCTACGGGACCTCCTCCCGTACCGTTGGGTGAGGTCATAAGAACGGACCTCTTAGGGGTACCTGTCTCCTCGGACCACCCGATGTGAAGTAGTACCCCAGGGTTCTCAGTCTGTACTGACTCGCTGAGTTGTGAAAGTGAAAGTACAGATGATTTTACCTGGTGAGGCTAAGGACCCACGACCTGTCTCCTCGGACCACCCGATGTCAGGTATCGTGACGTCTCCGTCTGTGTTGACTCGCTGAAGTGAGAGAAAATGAAAGGAGTCAAGTCAAGCCAGCGAGTCAGCACAGACTGAGAAACGTTGGGGTACTTAGCGTCGTGCGGTCCGGAGGGACAGGTAGTGGTAGAGGGTCTCAAGTGAGTCTGAGTGCAGGTAGCTCAGGCACTACGGTAGGTCGGTAGAGTAGGAACCAGCAGGGGAAAAGGAGGACGGGGGTTAGGAAGGGTCGTAGTCTCAGAAAAGGTCACTCAGTTGAGAAGCGTACTCCACCGGTTTCATGACCTTAAAGTCGAAATCGTAGTAAGGAAGGTTTCTTGTGGGTCCCGACTAGAGGAAATCTTACCTGTCCAACCTAGAGGAACGTCAGGTTCCCTGAGAGTTCTCAGAAGAGGTTGTGGTGTCAAGTTTTCGTAGTTAAGAAGTCGTGAACCGAAAGAAGTGTTAGGTTGAGAGTGTAGGTGTGTAAATAAAAGGATGAAGACCCATTTATGTATGGGTTGTTCTTATACATGTATAAAAGTGGTTTTTCCGTCCGTAAAATTATCCGATTCGTCGTGACAAAGTTTCAAGGGATCTTGACCTGTATGGTCGTTAGGGTAGCTGTCACTTCACCTTTTTACCCCAATATAATATGGTGTCTTATGGTACGTCGTTACCTTTTGTTTGTTTGGTGTAAACACAGAGTGTAGCTCGCAGGAGGTCTGTGTTTTGTTGAAACGAGAAAGGATTGTCCACGGAAAATGCAGTAAGTTACATTTCTTTCGTGTCTCCACCCGTGTCGAGTAAGTACGACAAGTTTCTTCACCTCTATCCATCAGTGTCTTTCCCTGTCCCCACTCCCCCTCAAGGTCCCACGGTCTTTGTAAGACAAGAACTAGACACACGACTAGTCTAGACACGACTAGTCTAGTCAACATTTTTCAGTCGTTCAATATATGGGATTTCTATGTATGCATATATATGAAAAGACGTGCATAAGAGTTTTTGGAGAATAGGTAGGAGTATTTGGTATTTTCATAGGATGACACTAGAGAGTAAAAGAGTCGTAAATTTTTTTTTTTCGTGAAATAAAAAAAGTCTGTGTGTACAGAGTAACATAGTTAGTCTTACATTTGTAAGATGACGAATTTAGAGTGAGTCAAAACCGGGTCATGATCAGTGTTTTACCCCGAAGGGACTGTCGAGTGAACCATTTCTTAGACGGACGTTACGTCCTCTGGGGATAAACTAAAAACCCAGTCCTTCTAGGTGACCTCTTCCCCTTTCCGATGGGTGAGGTTGTAAGAACCCGAAGGGACCACCGAGTCGACCATTTCTTAGACGGGCGTTACGCACTCTGTACCCAAACTAGGGACCCACCCCTTCTAGGGGACCTCTTCCCTTTCCGATGGGTAAGGTCGTAAGACCGGACCTCTTAAGGTACCTGTCATATTAGGTACCGTAGCGTCTCAGTTTGTACTGACTCGTTGAAAGTGCTTTCCTGTTCTCAGTGTTTTATTATTAAATCTCAGTGTTTTATTCTCAAATAAAGTATTTGAGAGAAGCTTGACGCGTGTAGAGAGGACGAGAATGAATTTTAGTGAATTTACCGTTTCTGGTCCATAATAGAGTATAAAAGACACTTAAAAAGTTTGTCGACTCAAGTCAATTCGGTGTAAAGGGACGTGCATATTTCTGCCTTTTGCAACGTTGTCTTTTCTGAGACCTTAAAAGGTAGGTCCGTCGACAACGATGTTTCGCCGGCGCGACGTTGTGAGAGAAATACCGTCAGTCAGGGTGTCGGGGTGTGTTCTGTCTACTAAAGTAAGGCGACGTCAGGGCATTGACAGGACCCGTTTCCGTACTCTTTATTAGCTCCCTTTTCTTTTTCTGAGGAGGGGGTGGGGTGGTTTACACTATTCGTACTAGAATGTTCGACAATCTAGGTGTTAAATCTTCTAGGCACCATTGCGGACAAACGGGCAAAGGTCTACTGTCAACTGATTAAGCACACGAATAAGAAAGTATTTAATGGTCCTGTCTCCTACTCTTTTTGCACTTAAGCACCTACTAAGGATTTAATCTCGTCAGTAAACACTCTGGAGTGACACTCGCGGTTTTTTTACCTACGAAAAACTTGACACTACGACCTCTTCTGAGAACTCTCAGGGAACCTGTCGTGTCTCTAGGTTGGTCAGGTAGGATTTCCTTTACTCAGGAGTTATAAGTAACCTTCCTGAGTACGATTTCGATTTCGAGGTTACGAGACCGGTGAATTAGGTTTCTCGGTCGAGAAACCTTTTCAAGAGCTACGACCGTCTCTACCTTCCGTTCTCCTTCTTCTCCCGTTGTCTCCTACTCTACCAATCTACCGTAGTGACTGAGTTACCTGCACTCAAACTCGTTTGAGGTCCTCTATCGTCCCAGGTCTCTTCGGACCGTACGGCGTCAGGTACCTCAGCAGTTCTCAGTCTGTGTCGAATCACTGACTCCCTCCTAAAAGTGACTGTCTCAGACGGTCAATTCACCGTAGGCACTTCTGGAGAAAGGAAAGTTCCGGACAAGAAGTGAAGAAAAGGAAGAACGGTTTATTGACGGTGTCTGGTCGCAACCAGAGAGTGGCATAGAAAGACAACCCAACCAAAGTAGTCAAGACGTCTTTTCTCCCCGTTTCTTAGGCACCGAACGTCTTCGTTCCCTTTTTTGCAGTCCGTTAACTCCTAAAGGAATCGTGAACTGGAGACACAGATTTATTTGTCAACGGCTACTAATTAGAGGCGCACGACGCCTGTCGAGGCACCCCTTCGACCCACGGTGACCTACCCCGTGTCAGACTGTAAAAATGTGTGCAGGTCTCCCTTTTGTCTCGTCCTACAGTTCGCACACATAAGGGCTTTTGCTGAGAAGAGTCCGAAGGAGTCTCGGTACTCCTGAGGCATTCCTTTCAGTTCAGGCGCTGTCTGTGCTTGGTCGGGTCGAGAGTAAGAGACGTCTCCAGAGACACCCAGTCCTACTGGACACTGCGAAGTGACCCATCGTCGATGTTTTAAGAAATGAGAACCTACTTTCTTAAAGGGTCTTTCTCAGTATAAGTAGTAAAGACAAGATTCCTCTTTTGATTTTCGTTTTTGGATTAGTGTTTCTGTGAGGGAAGAAGGTAAAGAGAGAGAGACCTGGAAAAAAATAATTAACTTTATCTCAAAAAAGGGAAAAGAAAATTATATTTGTACTCCTTCTTTTTGGTGCATTCAACATCGTAAAAAAAAAAGTTTTGTTTTGACAGTAGTTATGAACTTAGAGACTCGAGGTGTTTGTTATATAAAAACTCCACCATCTAACATTATAAAATATATGACAATAAATAGAAAGTACAGAGACAGGAAATGTTTTACTACGTTCGACGTCGGGAGTTATATTACACTTCGATACTGAAGGAACGTCTCTTCCGTTGTCGTGGGGTGAGGTCACGAGAACGGACCTTTTAGGGTACCTGCCTCCTCGGACCACCCGACGTCAGGTCCCCCAGTGTGTCTCAGCCTGTGTTGACTCGCTGAAGTGAAAGTGAAAAGTGAAAGTACGTAACCTCTTCCTGTACCGTTGGGTGCGGTCACAAGAACGGACCTCTTAGGGTACCTGCCTCCTCGGACCACCCGACGTCAGGTCCCCCAGCGTCTCAACCTGTGCTGACTCACTGAAGTGAAAGGAAGAGTGAAAGGAACGATATTTCTCTCTCACATAAACCTGGTCCATGAAGGAAAATTTGTTTCCGGGTCAGAGTGAGTCAACGTCTGGAGAAAAGTCGAGTCGTCAAGGTGAAGAACATAAATCGGTTCTTTTGACTCACACGTTCAGGTACGTTTTTGAGTACTTACTGACAAGGACCGTCGATTTTACAGGTTTACAGGTAGTCGACTTGTTTGACACAGTATAGGCAGGCTACGTCATAATAAGTCGACATTTTTTCATTAGTTCATCACCTGAACGGACCACCAGATCACCAACCCTTAGGTGGACGGCTGTGCCCCCTGTGTCTAAACTCGGGACCAGACCCTGCTAGGGTGTACGGCACTTCGTTGACCCAGGAACTCGATGTTTATGACTTCGGACACCCGAGGTCTCGGGTACCGGACGTTAGTTTCTTCGGTGGTGTTACTCTTCGGACGTGTGGGGTTACTTTTCATCGGGGGAGATCGGTTTTGATCTCTTTCGGCCTCACGTCATTGGAGACGGGTCGTTTCGACCTCTGTAGTAGTCACACGAAACGGTGTAAATGTCACTTTTCCGGGACCCTGAGACGTCCAGTCTGGAGGTGAGGTCCCAACGGAAGAGTTGTCCTGGAAGAGACAGTGGAGATACTGTAGAATGGAAAAGAGAAGACAGTAGAGACACTTTAGAACGGAAGGGGAGAAAATAGAAAGAGGTATCACGAGTCAAGTCAAATCAGTGAGTCAGTTCAGGTTGAGAAACGCTGGGGTACCTGACGTCGTGTGGTCCGAAGGGACAGGTAGTTGTTGAGGGTCTCAAATGAGTTTGAGTACAGGTAACTCAGTCACTACGGTAGGTCGGTAGCGTAGGAGCCAGTAGGGGAAGAGGAGGACGGGGGTTAGGGAGGGTCGTAGTCTCAGAAAAGGTTACTTAGTTGAGAAGCGTACTCCACCGGTTTCATGACCTCAAAGTCGAAGTCGTAGTAAGGAAGGTTTCTTTAGGGTCCCGACTAGAGGAAGTCTTATCTGACCAACCTAGAGGAACGTCAGGTTCCCTGAGAGTTCTCAGAAGAGGTTTTGGTGGCAAGTTTTCATAGTTAAGAAGCCACGAGTCGAAAGAAATATCAGGTTGAGAGTGTAGGTATGTACTGATGACCTTTTTGGTGTCGAAACTGATGTACCTGGATGTGTGAGTCCCGAGTTCTCGATCACATGGACACGTCAAACCTCGATATTTGGGTAACCTGGCACGTGAAGGAGTTTTATTTCTCACAGGTAAAATCGGTGATACGTCAGAAGACGGAACGACGTGAAGAAGTTATTTATAATCCACTTCCTTTCTTACTTACTCTCAAACTAATTGTCTAATCTTTAATGCTCCGTTCAAGACAAAAGTCTTTCGACGACGACGACGACGATTCAGCGAAGTCGGCACAGGCTGAGACACGCTAGGGTGTCTACCTGCGGTTGGTCCTAGGGGGGAGGGACCCTAAGAGGTCCGTTCTCTGACCTCACCCAACGGTGAAGGAAGAGGTTACGTGCTTTCACTTTTCACTTTCACTTCAGTGAGTCGGCACAGGCTGAGGATCGCTGGGGTGCCTGGGGTGGTCCGAGGAGGCAGGTACCCTAAAAGGTCCGTTCTCATGACCCCACCCCACGGTAACGGAACAATATTTTAGGAGCGGATATCACATTCACACATATAGTCCATAAAAATAGTAAGGTACTCACAATGTGGCACCCATAGTCAATCTGAATAAATGAATGTTCCTTGTCTCTGCGGAAGAGGTTGTTTGAAGGTGTGAGTCCCCTCGAATGACCTCGTCAAGTCCTCATTCAGACACGACACACACGATTCAGTGTAGTCAGTACAGACTGAGAAGTTCTGGGATCCCTGACATTGGGTGGTTCGAAGAGAGAGGAACCCTAAGAGGTCCGTTCTTATGATTTCACCCAAAGGTACGGGAAGAGGTCCCCTAGAAGGACTCGGTCCCTAGCTTGGACACAGAGAACCCCCAAGAAAGGGTGATCACAGTGAACCCTTTGGGTCGTCAATTCAGATCTCTCTCCGTTCCGACCTTAGACCCGAGTGTTTGAGTTGTCCTGGTCTTCGACCAAGAAGGCAGGTCAAGAGTCGAGACGGGTTGGTCGGACTGAGAGTGAAGGTACGGTCTGGAGGCAGAACCCGAGGGCACGTACGGTCTACAAGTTCTATGAAGGAGTAAGTCCAGGTTCTCGTTGGCAAGTCCGTCGTGGGGAACAAGTACACATCAAGTCTTTAGAAGGTTGAGACATGTCGGACTCCCACGTCGGGCCGGGTGACGAACAACACATTTATTTCGAAATAACCTTGTATCTGCGAGGATGAGTAAGTGTGCAACGGGTACCGACGAAAGTAGGGTGTTACCGTTTGGTAACGGGTCTCGGGAACGTAGGGTCACTGAGACTTTATGTTGGTAGAGACCTAGGGACCCTGGTCGGTGGTATCTTCCTCGAAGCTAGTCCTAGGTCGGGTGGGTGTACAGTCTGTTCTTTTGTCACCTCCCGATTTAAGGAGTTGTCCTTTAGTCCCAAGGTAGTCCCTCTCTTCACCCCTTAGGGACGACCTTTCTATTTGGTGTTTATAGGACCTATATCACACACGTATTCCTAAATTTTACAGATTCGGGATTTCCGTCAAAATTGATATCTTATTTTAAAATGAGGAGATTTTAGTAAAGAATGACTTTTAACAGTCAGTCAAGTCAGCACAGACTGAGAAATGTTGGGGTGCCTGACGTCGTGTAGTCCGGAGGGACAGGTAGTGGTTGAGGGCCTCAAACGAGTCTGAGTACAGGTAGCTCAGTTACTACGGTAGGTTGGTAGAGTAGGAGACCACAGAGGAAGAGTAGGGTGGAAAGTTAGAAGGGGTCGTAGTCCCAGAAAAGTTTACTCAGGTAAGAAGTGTAGGACACCGGTTTCATAACCTCAGAGTCGAAGTGGTAGTCAGGAACGTTTCTTATAAGTCCTGACTCAAGGAAATCCTACCTGACCAACCTAGAGGAACGTCAGGTTCCCTGAGAGTTCTTGGAAGAGGTTGTGGTGTCAAGTCTTCGCAGTCAAGAAACCGTGAGTCGGAAGAAATATCAGGTTAAGAGTGTAGGTATGTACTGATGACCTTTTTGGTGTTGAAACTGCTCTACCTTAAAGCAACCGTTTCATTACAGAGACGAAAAATTATACGACAGATCTAACCAGTATCGAAAGGAAGGTTCCTCGTTCGTAGAAAATTAAAGTACCGACGTCAGTTGTAGACGTTACTAAAACCTCGGGGGTTTTTATTTCAGAGAGTGACGAAGGTAAAAAAGGGGTAGCTAAACGGCACTTTACTACCCTGGCCTACGGTACTAAAATCAAAAGACTTACAACGGAAAATTCGGTCGAAACAGTGAGAGGTGAAAGTGAAAGAAGAAACGAAAGACGGTATTTCCACCTCAGTAGACGTATAGACTCCAATAACTACAAAGAGGGTCGTTAGAACTGAGATCGAACACAAGGAGGTCGAACCGTAAAGCGTATATTCAATTTATTCGTCCCACTGTTATATGTCGGAACTGTATGAGGAAAGGGTTAAACCTTGGTTAGACAAAAAGGTACAGGTCAAGATTGACAACGAAGAATTGGACGTGTGTCTAAAGAGTCTTCCGTTTAGTCCACCAGACCATAAGGGTAGAAAAATTCTTACAGGGTCAAACAACACTAGGTGTATCAGTTTCCGAAACCGTATCAGTTATTTCGTCTTTATCTACAAAAGGACCTTGAGAGAACGAAAAAGCTTCTAGGTCGCCTACAAACGGCAAACTAGAGATCAAGGAGACGGAAAAGATTTAGGTCGAACTTGTAGACCTTCAAGTGCCAAGCGTATAACGACTTCGGACCGAACCTCTTAAAACTCGTACTGAAATGATCGCACACTCTACTCACGTTGACACACCATCAAACTCGTAAGAAACCGTACCGGAAAAAACCCTAACATTACTTTTGACTGGAAAAGGTCAGGACACCGGTGACGACTCAAAAGGTTTAAACGACCGTATAACTCACGTCGTGAAAGTGTCGTAAACTTTATCAAATTAAAGGAATTAAAAATTCTCGTTACTTTTTAAAATTTGAGAATTAGCACCACCATCAATGTACTGACGATTAACCAATTTTAAACATCTTGACATCGGTTCTAGCAGGTACCCTAACGTTTCTTAACCTGTGCTGACTCGATGAGTGAAAAAAAAAAAGTCGGTTCTAACATCTAAAATACATTTCAAGCCCTCTCGTTTACATAAACGGAAACGTCTGGTTCAGTCCAGACGGTAACGACGCACTTTCGTCGGTGACTGTTATGCATTTACTCATCCTCACCGGTACAAGATTATTTCGAAATAAATGTTTTGTTAGACGTCCGGTCAAACCTGGGCGTCGGACATATATGAAACTTCTAAAGACCTGACGTGTGAATTCTTTCTTTCTTAAAATGTCGTACGTTTAACATGGAACTATTCGTTTTTTCTTTTTCCATTTCGTCTTTTTTTTTTTTCATGAGACCCAATCCCCCCTTTTTTTCGGATACCAGGGAAGTTGAATGAATTTTACTCTAAAATAGTCCTCTTCTCTCCATAAACATAACAACCTTCTTCCTGAACGATTACCATAAACATGTTGTCTTATCAGCCCAATGTGCTACCGGTCTTCCCAATGTTTTTCAATTCGTCCCTTAAAATTTGAACTGAAAACTTCTAATAGAAAGTGTGAGTGAACTTTTTAAGTGGTCCTGCAGACGAGGAATGGAGACAGGAGTTGTTTCAGTACACGTCGACCGACACGGGGCTCAGTCGTCAGGTCTTGACTCGAGAAAAGTAAAATAAATCGCCCTACTGAAATTCTGGGTCACAGACCATGAAGATCGAAAAATAGCAAACGAAGAAAATACCGTTTCGGCAGAAATAGTCTGTCGCTGACCATTTATTCTAGACTAGCAAAGTAGGGGAAGGGAGTCATTACCGTGTTTGTTTCGTAGAGACTCCGACAGTCGGGTGGCCTTAACTTTCTCTTTAGTTTGACAACCCTAGGTCTTTCCCTTGAGAAAGTTCTTTTTTCTTTTTTTTTTACAAAAATTTCGGCCTCTCAAATTTTACTCGAGAGTAGTCGACCGTAAGTTTGGGGGTTCGCACTACATTCGTCTCACTGTACCCCCACAATGACGTGACGCCTTTACGCCCAACAGACTTTCAGGATGTCACTCTAAAGTCGGAGACCTAAAAAAGAAAAAATTCTACATCTTATCTGTCGTCGCAAGGCGAGACTCACCCTCTCTGCGCGAAAAGTTAGTTTCCATCGACTACACGTCTACTCGACCTTAAAAGGTACTTCTACAAGTAAGAGGGGTGGTCGTAGTCCGGAAGTCTCCTATCATGCATTTCCATGGCTAACGGAGGGTCCGCCCCCTGTTTATTCTACATTCGCCGGAAGGTCGTCGACTCTCGGGTTAATCCTTCTGTCTACTTTTGTGTTTATAAATTCTTTCGTACAGTACAATATCGTCTCAGAGATTTATGAAAATTGTTGAGATCCGGTTAAATTAAATACGATCCACGGCAAGTTGTACGTTCGTGATACTAAAGGGAAACTTGGTTATGATGATTTTTTTATACTAGTTTTCTCAGCACGTTCTCTTTTTTTTTTTTTAACAGTACGGATTAAGTAAAAGGGGGACAGGATTCGGACCACAATAGTACCTATCACCTCGTCTTAAAAGCAAGAATCTTTTTTACGGTTGTTTTTTAACAAATAACAACGAACTAACAAAACACAAAGAAAGCAACACACACACACACACAAAAAAAAAGGACTTTCATTGCTCCAATTATACTGGTTCTCTCTACTCCTCATTGTACTTCTCTTGTACCTGGTAGTTTCAAGTGAAATCAGTGTCAGGACCAGAATCATTGGCGGTCTTGTAAAATCTGCGTCTTAAAGCTGTACCAACATCGTGGGCTCGTTCCTTCTACCTCGATTCAACTTTTGTGAGCCAGTGAAAAAGGTAACTCAGTAAAACAACTTGCTCCGTATTTATCGGGGTTGTTAGAAACGGGACCTGGATCTTACCTATTAAGACTCCTTATTGAGGATGTCAACTAATCTGAGTGACACCGTGTACTCTCGGACAAACTCCCGGAGAGTCTACCGTTCGTGTGGAGTCTTCCCAGTGTTTCCCGAGTACATAGACGTCCAAGGGTCGTTGGTGAGGGACCTGTCAAACCAAGTCTGTTTCCTGTCTGTACCCTGGTCCTTATACAAGTAAGTAGGTCGTCTGACGTACCGTGGGAGGACACCCGGAAGGGACCACCGAGTCTTCCATCTCTCAGACGGACGGTTCCGTCCTCTGCGCCCAAGTCAGGGACCCAGTCCTTCTAGGCGACCTCCTCCTTTACCGTTGGGTGAGGTCCTAAGAACCCGAAGGGTACACCGAGTCGACCATTTCTTAGGGGGACGTTACGTTCTCTGGACCCAAGTTAAGAACCGAGTCTTTCTAGGGGACCTCCTCCTTTACCGTTGGGTGAGGTCCTAGGAACGGACCTCTTAGGGTACCTGTCTCCTCGGATCTCCCGATGTCAGGTGCCCCAGCGTTTCTCAGCCTGTACTGACTTGTTGACTTGTGCACGTGGGGAGGATATCTGTTGTCCCTGGTCCTCGACACCGACATACAAAAGCGTTGTAAGGTCCACTGTGAAATGGGTCTCCAAGGGTTTCGAGTGGTGGTAACTGAGAAGTCCCGAGGGAACTGGTTGGTTCTTCTGAAATCTTCCCTGGACGCAGACTGTCCTACGACGGCCCCTTCTCGTCGGACGACAGATCGGATGAACATTGGTAAGGGTCACTCGGTCAGTCTTAAGACGTCTCTCCCACGTAAACGTCAATGCAAAGTACTTAAGGCACTTACGGAAAGGTAGTTAACAGTACCTCTACAAGTAAAGGATTTTGCTGACGATTAGGGGGGAAGTAGACTTCAATAGTCAAAAGGGTCCAGTCGTCTTATGTGGTATAGGCACAAAGAAAAAGAACCGTTTTTATTTTTATATGAGAGTCGGTCGGTCGGACTCTTTACATGGTCCGGGGAACCTGACGTCAGTAACTAAACACAAAACTGTTTACCTTGTTAGAGTCTGGGTTTACGGATCTTCCTTTTTCCCGAGTGTGTCAGTAGACTCACGAACGATTCAGCGAAACCAGCACAGACTGAGAACTCTGGGTCAGACACCTGACATCGGGTAGTCCGAGGAGATAGGTACCCTAAGAGGTCCGTTCTTATGACCTCACATAACGGTAAAGGAAGAGGTCCCCTAGAAGGTCTGGGTCCCTAGCTTGGGTGTAGAGAAATGCAGAGGACGTCATCGTCCGCCCAAGAAATGGCAATCGTGGTGGACCCTTCGGGTTCATGTCAGTGTATTGGTACTATAAACAGTTCAGGTGACACATTTTGTGGTAAGACTTCGTTCGGCAATTAGCTCATACCAGATTGAAAATATTAATGTCGAGGGGAGACACAAGTGACAAAGAGAGGCTCATTTACTGTGGTCGCACGGAGTCACCAGGTCGACTTATTCTCTAAACGGATAACGGAGGCAGATCAGGTTCCCAACGGGTCGATGTGAGACCACGGAGAAAGACATTTTATTATTATTACAAATTAACCTTGGGTCTGGACGGGTACGTAAATCCACAACAGATAGCAACGTAGGACCGATGTTATGTCGTCTAAATTTAGCAACGGTCTCTCGGGATACCGGGAATTTTGAATTTTATAAATGTTAACCCGGGAAAAGTCTCTTTCGAACGGTTTGGGACTAGGACGGTGGTCTCTGGCGGCCTCAATCTAGAGTGGGACTATCTACTTTTACAATCTACAACTGTCACGTCGGTATATTCAAACACGCTTCTCGACGAGACTCATCTTCGTTGTCTTCTTTAGCGTATCCTCTCTAGACATCTAAAATCGTATAAAACAACGACAACAAGTCAGTGAGTCAACCCAGACTGAGAAACGCTGGGGTGCTTGACGTCGTGTGGTCCGAAGGGACAGGAAGTGACAGAGGGTCTCAAACGAGGTTGAGTACAGGTAACTCAGTCACTACGGTAGGTTGGTAGAGGAGGAGACAGTAGGGGAAGAGGAGGACGAGAATTAGAAAGGGTCGTAGTCCCAGTCGAGAAATGTAGTCCACCGGTTTCCTAACCTCAAAGTCGAAGTCGTCGTCAGGAAAGTTACTTATTAGTCCCAACTAAAGGAAATCCTACCTGACCAACCTAGAGGAACGTCGGGTTCCGTGAGAGTTCTCAGAAGAGGTCGTGGTGACAAACTTTCGTAATTAAGAAACCAGAGTCGGAAGAAATACCAGGTCGAGAGTGTCGATATATACTGTTGACCTTTTTGGTAGTTAGGGAGGTGCTAAATTTTATAGAAATTTTAATGTTCTTGTTATTCCCTTTTGTATGGGTTTTTTGGGGTTTCCCTAATTACACGAGGTATAGATTTCTTGACAGGGTTTAGACGTTCTTTCAGTCGACAGGTTTTAGACACCCTTTCGGTCGACAGGGTTTAGACACCCTTTCGGTCGACTGTCAAGTTGTCTTGTCTGATTTTTTCCTTGTCTCTGTTTAACGGTGATATGTCTCGTCCTTTGTCTCGACTCTTTCTCTCTTCTCTACAAGTTAGATTGATCACTGATCTCTTTAATTTTTATATTACTTTATGACCAAAGTCAAACCGCCCCCGCCCCCCCTTACTCACTTTGTCACTCAATATAGGTGAATTACTTCTATGCACTTACTTCCCAGGAACTCGGGACTAGTTAATCATCCCCACCCCACCCTAACTAAGACTTCCCGTAAACCATCGTAGAGAATTCTCATTTGTGTTCCGGGAAACTGGGGACGACCAAATCTGTCATTTCTTAGGCAGACGGTACGTCTTCTGGGCCCAAGCTAGGGACCCAACCCTTCTAGGGGACCTCCTTCCTTATCGTTGGGTGAGGTCACAAGAACGGACTTCTTAGGGTGCCTGTCACCTCGGACACTCCGATGCCAGGTGCCCCACCTGTCACCTCGGACAGTCCGATGCCAGGTGCCCCAGCGTTCCTCAGCCTGTACTGACTCGTGTGTACGTCCGTTCCGTGGGTGGTGACCAACGAGGACTTCCACGGGAATTCCTGGTTCCGTCCGGGGGACCCAGTCTACCTTAGAAGGGACAACCGTATCGATTGCTGGATTCGGACCCTGTGCGACGGGAGGTCCAGGTGACGACTCGTCCCGCTCGCCGAGCCCACGCTCTCGTCTGCCGACGGAGTCTTCCCTTCGTCTCCACTACCTACTCGGTACAGGTACTGTTGGCCACCGAAGTTTAGGAGCTAAGGTCGACGACGTCTCTGGTCGGCGTGTGGAGACAGGACTGAATTAATGGGCTGGCCTACGAGAGACAGAGGTCACGTTAAACCTTACTGCAAAGACAACGGAAGTGTCTGTACTTGTAGGACACAAGTGAAGATGTGTCGGGATGTGTCTGTTCTTGTCCTTTTACATCCTTTTATTTGTGTATGCTAAGTGTTGTAGTCCACCTTTTCGCAAGGTAGAAACAGTATTAGCCTCCTCGTGTTTAAAGAAATTTTACCCGACAAAGCAAACAAAATTAAGTCACCGTAGACCCACCCACACACACACACACACACAGAGGGGACTGTGACGTTAAGAGTTGAAGTCCTACCACCTTCCCATTGTGTCAAATAAGAGGGAATCACAAATCCAGGATTTGCAAATCGTTACTTTTAGATAATGAAGATATAAATGTCTCATAAGGGGAAGTAAATTTTTCTATTAATTTTGAATATTCTTTAATTCACACTATATAAATGTTGGGTCTGTGATTCTACGTACGGACAGTACGAATCAGTGGGTCAGTACGGGCTGAGAAACGTTGTGGTACCTGATAGCGGGTGGTCCGAGAAGCCAGGTACCCTAAAGGGGTCCGGTCTTAAGACCTCACCCCACGGTAAAAGAAAAGGTCCCCTAGAAGGGGTTGGGTCCCTAACTTGAACCCAGAGGACGTAACGTCCGTCTAAGAAATGGTAGACTCGGTGGTCCCTTCGGGTTTGTAATTCTATATCAGTTTCCTACGGTTCGATAAACTAGGGAGTTTCCCTCTTTGACTCGTTTCCGTTCCTACTGCAGTACTAAATCTCGTATAACACAAACTAGAGAATCATCCGGAATTTATGTCCCATAAATAATGATTAGACCCGACTTGTCCGGACGGTAATCGTACTACTTTAGTATGTAAAACTCGTGAACTCACATAATCTAGGACTACTGATCACACCATACACGTCAGTACGAGTGGTGTTGAGGTGCTGGAAGGAACGACAACAACAACGAGTCAGTCAGTACAGAACTCAGAAACACTGGGGTACCTGGTGTCGTGTGGTCCGAAGGGACAGGTAGTGACAGAGGACCTCGAACGAGTTTGGGTACAGGCAACTCAGCCATTGCCGTACGTTGGTAGAGTAGGAGACAGTAGGGGAAGAGGAGGGTGGAAGTCAGAAAGGGTCGTAGTCCCAGAAAAGATTACTCATAGAGAAACGTAGTCTACCCGTTTCATAACCTCAAAGTCGAAGTCGTAGTCAGGAAAGTTACTTTTGGGTCCTGACTAGAAGAAATCCTACCTGACCAACCTAGAGGAACGTCAGGTTCTCAGAGAGGTCTCAGGAGGATGTGGTGTCAAATTTTCGTAGTTAAGAAACCGTGAGTCGAAAGAAATATCATGTTGAGAGTGTAGGTATATGTTGATAAGCTTTTTGGTCTCTAAACTGATCTGTCTGGAAACAGCCGTTTCAGTACAGAGACGAACACTTATACGACAGACCCAACCGGTATCAAAAAGAAAGTTCCTCGTTCTACAGAAAAGTAAAGTACCGACGTCAGTGGTAGACGTCACTAAAACCTCGGGTCCTTTTATTTCAGGCAGTGACAAAGGTAACAGAGGGGTAGAGAAACGGTACCCCTTCCCAATTTGGAAGGGTGGGTCGACTTGAACCCAGACCGGTGCACTGTACAGAGGGGGTGTTTCTACTCTTTACATTGTACAGTCCCCCTCTGAACTGCTGTTCCAACAGTAAAAGGGGGATGGGAGGAGTAGAGGTGGATGGAGCCAGGGGTACACCGATGTCGTAGTCCCCGAAGCCCGGTTGAACGTCACTGTGCAATGTTTGTTTACGACGAAACAGTCAGGGACCCCAGCAGCCACTGACGTGGTAGAGCGTTCGAGGGGAGTGCCTATGCCACCTTTGGGTCCCTTTCTGCGGTGCCTCCTAGAAACCTTTCTTTTCCTTCAAACGTGTCCGAAGGACCTAACGTGTTGTGTACAATTGAGGGAACTGGATGACAAGACAAGAGGTCGATAAAAATGTGTGACATTAATAAGAAACACTATAAAGTGATTGAATCGCTCTCCAGTAGGTCGAAAAGACTCGGACTAATTGTGTGTTCACTCCCCTTGCAGAACCACCGGAGTCTTCCAAATTATAAAGATCGTGTCGAGTGTGAGGTGATTTACTGTGACGATAGTAGTAGAAGTTCGTGTTTCTTCCGGTGTAAAGACATTATGTAATGGGTTGAGAACGCAGGGAGCCACTGGGTGAGGGTGGGGGTCCGAGTCTTTGACTTCTCTTCCGTCGTTCTTGGTCGACGTTCATTGAAAAGGGTCTAAGTGAGATGCGGTCGAGGTTCTGCTCACACTCTTCGAAGTTAGGAAGCCGGTGGACTACGTTTCTTGTCTGACGAACCTTTTCTGAGACTACGACCCTTTCTAACTTCCGTCCTCCTCTTCCCCTGCCGTCTCCTACTCTACCAACCTACCGTAGTGGCTGAGTTGCCTGTACTCAAACTCGCTCGAGGTCCTCAACCACTACCTGTTCCTCCGGACCACACGACGCCAAGTACCCCAACGTTTCTCAGTCTGCGCTGACTCGTTGACTTGACTTGACCTATGTGTGTTCATACGTATGATAGAAGTGACTTCGTCACGTGTGTACACGTGTGGATATGTGTGTGATGGATGTCACCTCATTACGTGTGTGTGTCTTCTTCACGGTGTTCTGCATAGACATAGTTTAACTTTACTTTAAACACATAACGATACTGAAGAGTTTTTTTTTTTTTTTTTTCGGAAAGACCCGAAGGGACTCGAGACACCATTTGTCACGTGGATGGTCATGTCCTCTGTGCCCAAGCTAGGGACCAGGACCTTCTTACGAGCACGGTTCCTCGTTGATTCGGGCACGTCGTGTCGACACCCCGGACACGAGGTCCCGGGTCCTCGGTGTCGACGACTGGGGTGCGTGACGTTCGTGACTTCTTGCACTCGGGCACTCGGACACACGGTGTCGTTCTCTTCGGTGGCGTTGCTTTTCGGAAATGCGGTGTTCATCGGTTTTCGAGAGCTCCGTCACTTCTAGGTCGTCCCGGTTTTTATGTATTTATTCATTTTAAAAATTTGTGGAAAGAAGGGTTTGGTCATTGCAGTGCCCGAAACAGAATCTACAACTCCATTTATAAACTCCCAACGAGTCGCTTAAAGCCTCGAAGGGACCCCCGAGTCGACCATTTCTTTGACGGACGTTTCGTCTTCTGTGACCAAGCTAGGGACCCAGGCCTTCTAGGTGACCTCTTCCCTATCCGATGGGTGAGGTCATAAGAACCCGAAGGGACCACCGAGTCGACCATTTCTTAGGTGAGCGTTACGTCCTCTTGACCCAAGGTAGGGACCCCAAACTTCCTAAGGGGACCTCTTCCCTTTCCGATGGGTGAGGTCATAAGACCGGACCTCTTAAAGTACCTGACGTATCAGGAACCTCAGTGTTTCTCAACCTGTACTGACTCGTTGAAAGTGAAGTGAAAGTCACTTAAAGACGACGGTATTTTACAAGTCGTCTGAACTCGGAACTGAATTTATCCATTTGGTGCTACAAAATAGTTGGGTCTCAAAGAGACACCAGTCCACTCGAAACCTCATTATAAACATATTGACGTAGTGTCATTACGGCACGTCACGGTAATAACGGGTTCTATAAGTAGAAGCTGTTCAATTTGCGACACATAAGACCGACTTTGTACTCTGATCCGTTTCGTCTCATTATAGCTTTTGTAGTTCAGACATAACATCAAGAAAGTTCGTGTAGTGTACATCGTCGAAAACCCCACCCACCTTTAGACGGAAAATTATCACTACCCGTGGTTTTCCTCCGAAGGGACCACCGAGTCGTCACTTCTGAGGTGGATGTTACGTTATCTGGGTCCTCTGCACCCAAGCTAGGAAACAAACCCTTTCTAAAGGACCTCCTCCTGGGTCGTTGGGTAAGGTCATAAGAAGAGGTCTCTTAGGGTACCTGTCTCCTCGGACCACCCGAGATATCAGGTATCGCAGGGTTTCTTAGTCTATGGTGACTTCACTGAATCGTACACGTGTGCGTACGTGCGGTTTTCGTGAGGGTGACCGGTTAATTAAACTCGTAGGTTTTTTATTATTTTTCGGGGACCGTCAGGTCACGAATCCTCAGGTGTGAAAGTCACGAGTCCCGGCCCCAAGTTAGGGAACAGTCCCTTGATTCTAGGACGGTCGGAGTTCCATACCTTTTTTTTATCATTATTGATATACGATCAACTAATATTGTGTATGTTAGTCTTTTTTTTTTTTGGATTGTTGTTGTTAATGTTTTTTGGGGTACTCAGATATTACTACACGTTTTCAACCCCATGTCTTCAGTTCGAAAGAATCTTCTGAAAGTCGAGTCTTAAACGTCTTCTGAAGTGTGTGTTACAATTACAAAGTAAGTATACAATTATTTTGACCACCCCCGCTTACTTTTTTACTAAATCCTTTCTTTACTAATCATTAGTTTGGTAAGACAGTGGTAGTTCCGTCATGAAGGTTGTCCTCATCACTCCCCCATCCACACTGGTCTAGAAGTCTCAGGGGTTTAGACTGGGTAGACGGGGGGGGGGTAATTGGTAGTGAATGTGTCCTTTCCTTCACGGGTGAACAGTTCCCATAACTCACCCGTATTGGGATTGGTTGATTGGTTCCAGTCGGTCTCGTTACGTTCCAGTAGAACTCGTAGCCTAGGAGCACAACATTGACATTTTCCCTGTGTCATTGTGGAGACGTCGTAAGAACGGTTTTTTACAGGTCGGTCGTACCTCAGTGTGTCTTTACTCGTTTGTCTCTCGGACCCTGTGAATGTCTTCTGATGGTCGGTCGTGAGGAGTCGTTGCAGTTTGATTTCCGTCTGTCTGACACGATCCAATTTTCTCTAATCTTCAGTACGAAAAATTGTCACGAAACCTTGATACCGCAACCTCTTCTGAGAACTTCCGTCCTCCTCTTCCCCTGTTGTCTCCTACTCTACCAACCTACCGTAGTCTGAGTTGCCTGTACCCAAATCCATCTGAGGTCCTCAACCACTACCTGTCCCTCCGGACCGCACGACGTCAGGTACCCCAGCGTTTCTCAGCCTGTACTGACTCCCTGACTTGACTTGACTCACTTCAACATCGGTTTACGTCCCGTCCTAAGAATTTACCTAGAGTCTGAAAAATTTCGGAGGTCTTCATGTAAGACCCGACTGCGGTCTTTGAGGACCGTCGATGACTCACCTGTCTCCCCAGTCACCGGATCGTCCAAACCACCGGAGGGTGACGGCACCTCTGAGGGACGTAATCTCTCCGTTCCCCGTCCAGACCCCTGTCCGACGGAACCACCACCGTACACCCGTTCCGACTCCGTTGGACAGGTCCACTCGGGGGACCGTAACTGTACGTCCGTTACGTGGGTCCCGTCGACTGTGTGTGTGCCGCCGGGACCTGGGTAATCCCAGGGTAATTCCCTTTCTTGGGAGACCGATTCAGGGAAACCCGAGGAGATCGTTTCATGGTATGTACCCAGTCGAACATTTTTGTCTGTACATAAAGGGTCACAAGACCTCCGACTCTGTAGGTTCTAGTTCCACGGACGTCTAAACGACAGACCACTCCTGGAAAAGGGGCTAAGTATCTTCCGTCGTAGAGGGACACAGGAGTGTAACTGTTCTCTCCTCTTCCCTGAGACATCCCAGAGAGAACGATTCAACGAAGTCAGCACAGGCTGAGAAACGTTGGGATACCTGGTATCGGGTGGTCCGAGGAGAGAGGCACCTTAAGAGGTCCGTCCTTATGACCTCACCCAAAGTGACGTCCCAGAAAGAATGTCCCCGCGATTAAGGTAAGGGCTCCCGGGGTGGGAGTCCCACATTAAACGTCAGTTTCCGGGGTGGAGGTTTATGGACGTAAGTCACACATCATAAGGACGTCCCCCTGAAGGGTCCACCGAGTCGTCATCTCTTTCACAGTCAGAGAGTCAGGATAGACTGCGAAACCCTCGGGTGCCTGACATCGGACGGTCTGAGGAGACAGGGACCCTAAGAGGTCCGTTCTTATGATCACGACACACTCGACTCAACGAGTCAGTCCCTGACCAGGACCCGGAGAGTGTAGCCGTCCGTCTAAGAAATGGGTGACTCGGTGATTTCTTGGACGGACGGTTACGTCCTCAGAGTCCTCTGAACCCAAACTCCGGACTCAGCCCTTCTAGGGGACCTCTTCCTTGGCCGTTGGGTGAGGTCATAAGAACGGACCTCTTGGGGTACCTGTCTCCTCGGACCACCCGATGTACCCCGACGTTTGTCAGTCTGTTGCTGACTTCGCTGAATCGTACGTGCGTATAGACCCCATCGAATGGTGTAAGGGAGACAGTTTAGGACCGTAACAAAGCAATCATCGTCGATAGAGTTTTTTTCTGGGGTGGCTGTTAAAGATTTTCCGTTGGTTCCTAAATCTTGAATCTTCGGGTTCTTATGACCTCACCCATCGGATAGGGAGGAGGTCCCCCTAGAAGGGCTGGGTCCTTAGTTTGGTCCCAGAGGACGTAACGTCCATCTAAGAAAAGGTTGGCTCGATAGGTCCTTCTGAAGTCTTGAATGATCTGCCTAGTAAACCTTTAGTAGTCTACCTACTAAACCCGGAGTTAGATGTAATGAACCTTTCGTCCTAAAAAAAAAAAAAAAATTTAAAACGAGCAAGTAAGAACCGACACGATAAACAACGTTGTGTTCCCGAAGAGTGACCCCTCCGAAGTGACCAAAGTCTTGTGGCCGATCCGAAAGTCCGAGTCATCAACGTTGTGTCCCCGAGATCTCGAGTACCCAAAGTCAGCGACACCGTGTGTCCGAATCAACGAGACTCCGTTCACCCTAGCAGTTCCTGGTCCTTAGTTTTGCATACAGGGGACGGAACCGTCCACCTTAGGATTGAGGACCCGGTGGGCCCTTCAAGTCTTTCGTCAAAGTTACTAGGTACCAAATCACTGTCGCATTTTACCTTATAAAATTTTCAATGCAAGTAAATATGATGGTTCATAAAACGCGAAATATACGGCCATCTAAAACATAAAATAATAATCAGTCACACATTAAAACTATCGCTTTATTTTATGTATTTGTAGGATTTAATTCAAGGGTTCTGTGTCATCGTAGGTGACTTAAAACGAATGAAGAGAGAAGGTCCGCTTATTCCTCTAAAAGCTGTTTCACTACTTTTGGTTCATAATCAACGAGTCAGCGCAGGCTGAAAAACGTTGCGGTACCTACCTGACATCGGGCGGTCCGAGGAGGCAGGTACCCTAAGAGATCCGTTTTTATGACCTCACCCAACGGTAAAGGAGGAAGTTCCCTGGAAGGGCTGACATGTATTTATTGGTTCTCGACGGGGATCTATTCCCCGAACACACGTTCGGGAAGCGACCCTAAGGGGGTTCCAACAGTTGAGAGTGTTCGACTCTTCACGTCGGGTGGCGGTGGGGATTGAATCAGGGTGTCGTCAGGGAGGCCCGATGAATTCGGTCACGACGGTAACGTCGCTTTAGTGTAAAGGTAAAGACTCCGTCGCGGGTCTCTCTGTTATTGGTACCTTTACCTTTAAGTTCGATTCTTGACTGTGAAACCGGGGTAAGTGCATGATGTTTTGGTTTCCTTGTCTTTAATAAAGGTCCAAGGGAGTCGCGACTTTTCCTCTCGTACATTGTCCACTATTTAGTTTGAGACTAAATATTTACAGAACCCAAATGGGAAAGCTCTTACTTATAAATTAAGGTCTTGATGAGGATTCGTGGCGGGTGGCAGGGGGGGAGTGGAACCGTCATTTTCTTTATATATTTCGCGAGAGTAAATACCCGGTTAGTGTTACCTAGCGAGAGTGGGGTAAAGTGGAGGGGTCTCATATAGACGCGGACAGTCACCCAAAAAAAAAAAAAAAATTGCACTAGGTCTTTCGAACATGTAAAGTCCTATAAAGGGTTAGTACACCTTCAGTCAAGAATCTTTCAATGGAGTACGGTCCGAGAGTGATCTATTTTGTAAAATTAACCCACTCTTTTACCCTAAATGATGAACACGTCGAGAAACATTTTTTTTTCTTTAAGGAAACCGAAATAGTCACACTGTCGAGGGTAAAGACCACAAAGCACGGAAACGGTAGACAGTCTATCTAAACGTCACAGAGTGCACCTGACACCCACTTCGCATACGGGACTGGGAGAACGCCGTAGACCCTGTTTTAAGAATGGGGTCCGGGAGGAACCCTGAAGGCACCACCGCGTCGACCGTTTCTTAGACGGACGGTTACGTCCTCTGGGTCCAAGCTAGGGACCCACCCCTTCTAGGGGACCTCTTCCCTTACTGTCGGGTGACGTCCTAAGAACGGACCTCTCAGGGTACCTGTCTCCTCGGACCGCCTGATATGTCAGGTATCCCAGAGCCTCACAACCTGCACTAAACACTGATCTATCGTTGTCGTTGTTGTTCGGGATCAACGAAGACGTCTTATTTCCTGTCCGGTAGACTTGAAGGGACCCCCCCTCAGGTCCTCTGTGACTGTGTTCTGGAGGGAGTGGGGGCTGTGTTCTCAGTGGTATAGGCACCAAATAGGAGAGGAAGTGAATTTTTTTTTTTTTTTTAGTTATTTGACAGTCGGTAAAGTATAAATCATGAGGTTGGTGGAAACCCTTTCTATTTAAGAGGTGAATGTTTATAAAAGAGGGAGACAGGTTCAGTATCCTGACTCAGCACCTCTACCACCAAACCAGCGAGTTAGCACAGGCTAAGAAGCACTGGGGGTACCTGGTATCGGGTGGTCCGAGGAGACAGGTGTCCTACGAGGTCCGTTCTTATGACCTCACCCAACGGTAAAGGAAGAGGTCCCTTCTCAGTATCTCTATAAGGTGAATTTATATGTTTATTTTGGGGGTCCACAGAGTTCGTCTTCAGTCGTCTGGTGTGGGAACCCGGTTTCTTTAGGACGGATAACGATGTTTATTTCAAAATAACCGTGAGTCAATGTGGATAAACATAATATAACAAGAGTCTCCGATGTTCCCGGTTCAACTCTTAAAAGTCGTCTCTAGGACAGGTAGTACTCGGGTGTTCTCAGTGAGAAATCGGGAATTGTCTTTTTGCAGACGGGTAGGGACGAAATTTCGGAACACTAGATTGTCTTTATATTGCGTTTGGTGTACACATTAAGATTTACTAATTTTAATTTTTCTTTGTTAAGATTGTTAGGTAAAATCGAGTCATCTACTGCTTCATCATACTAAAGTTGTATACTGGATTATGATTTCAATGAAACCACCGAGTCTGCCATTTCTTAGACGGGCGTTACGCCCTCTGGACCCAAGCTAGGGACCCAGCCGTTCTAAGGGACCTCTTCCTTTACCGTTTGGCAAGGCCATAAGAACGGACCTCTTAGGGTACCTACCTCCTCGGACCGCCCGATACAAGGTACCTCAACGTTTCTCAGTCTGTTCTGACTGGGTGATTCGTATCGTGTCGTGTTTCAACAATTACCCTTTGAAAAAAAAAGGAAATACAATTTCAGTCTTTGGACCCCAGAAAAAAAAAAAGAAGTATGTTTCGGAATCTTCAGTTTGAGTGCATTGGTGACTCTGCTCGGTGTCAACTCATCGAACGATCATCGGGAGAAACCCTACCTACATTATAATTTTGTAGTAAGCGACACGCAGGTTTTACGTTTTCGTTGACCCACAGGACCTGAAATAGGTGGGGACTTAAGACAAACAATTTTTACGTTCACCCTCTGTCGTTTTCCGCCCACAAGACATCCTGCAAAAGGTGAGATAAACCAACGGAATTAATAAAAAGTAACTAAGACGTTTAGCGACCCTACGTGTGTGAGTGAACACCCCGGGATTTACCCTTTGGAATTTTTTCTTCCCAATCGAAACGGCACCCTTTGATTCTACTGCGGACCGCCTTCTCTATCCCCGTACCAGATACAATGTCAAAAACTAACCGAGAGAACTAAAGACACGTGTACCTGTCGCTCACTAGTGGTATCTGAGGACAATATTACTTCCGTGTACTACTAAACTGGAAATTGCGCTAACCACGTTGATACCGTGTACTGTTAAACTGGAAATTGCGCTAACCACGTTGATACCGTGTACTGTTAAACTGGAAATTGCACTAACCACGTTGATACCTTTCAGGGAGCGTTTTGGGGGGACGAGTGGATATATTTGGATCTCAAACATCGTTATTTCACCTTGACGAATCTGCCTCGCGGACAGGTCAGACCAACAGAGAGAGAGAGCGGTTCCCCGACCCATCCGTCTGTCGTCCGAGTGGAGAGGAGCCCTGGTCCCTTCAAGGTGACGGAGAGAGAAAGACACCTCGTGGGGGACGTGAGTGACCGGACCCTTTAGTGAATTTCGATGTAAGTACTCCGGGTTCTCGAGGGTCCCCAGTGTGGTCTCTAGTCCGACGTCGGGAAGTCGTTCCCAGTCGGCACTGTAGTGGTTGGTCCTTCACCAGTCCAACTTTACGTCTTCGGTAGAAGGAAAGTTCTTTCAAAACGAAATTTTTTTTTTTTTGTTCACACAAAAGGGTGGTTCCACGATCTTTGTCTCTGAAGGGAGCACCAGGTCACTGATGATGAGGTATGAGAATTACGTCCCTTGGTCTCAAACTAGGGACCAGCCCCTTGATCTATGGTGCACGATGTCGATTCTAAAGACGGTGTTAATTTCTAGGGTGACCACGACGTTGACTCTGGACCAAGTCAGTTTATTTATGAAAAAAAATAAAAATTTCTTGTTTCTCAGGTGTGTTGTACATTGAAAAGAATGAGGACAAACCCCTCTTTCTGTGTGGTTACCAGAGGAACGTCGAAGGTCCGTCTCCTGTCGGGAAGGACCTTCGTGACTTCCCAAGTGCTAATCCCTTGCGCAGTACTCTACTGGGTTCAGCAAAAATCTTGAAGTCTCGACAGACCTTTAAGTGTATTTTTAGGTTCAACGCCTTTGGTTCGGGCCACAAGGCAAAGGGCATCAGTCTTTTAGGGTTCACAAGAGAGTAGCGGCCCGTCAGAACACACCGCGACTCGCTCTCCTGGGAAGACAAGCCACCATCCCATAAGTCGTCTTCCTACTTAGTCAACCGTTGCCGTCGTACTAGTTTCGACAGATGTGAAGCTTGCTCCTCCTCCTCATTTCGGGTTTTTGCTTCCTCTTTTACTAGATCCCTACCGGCGTTAACTACGTTAGAAAAGAAAAACGAGTAGTACTTTTTAGTAAGTTCTCTTTGAAAGAGTGTCTTCCTTGTCTCTTGGAAACACGAAACAACAAAAAAAAAAATTTAATTAAATGGACGACTCGAGTTCTAAGTTTCGTGAAGTCGCGAGGCAATAAATTACTAGTGAGTTTTTTCTACAAAAACACGTCTTGCTCCCGATAGAAAGGTGACCTTGTTTGAAAAAAAAAAAAATTAACGTACGTGCAATGACCCACGTTTACTTGTAGTCTTAGGTCTTCTGACTTTATTGAGGTGGGGGTAGACCCCACGAGTCCCAAGGTGAACGATAAAGCTGAAGAATCTGCGTCAGTGTTCATTTCCGTGGTCCTCCTGAACTTTCCACAGGTCTTAAGGTGTCTGTGAGTAGTTCAAGAGTGTCCGAGAGGTAGACCTACCCATGGTACTAATTCAGAATAAAAGGACTATAGAACGGGTGAAATAGAACTCTAAGAAAATAGGTTGGTCGGTCTTTCAAGTGAGGTTTTATCCTTCGCGTTTTTACGGGACTTTTGTGTGTGTGTGTGTGTGTGTGTGTGTGTGTGTGACGTGGAACAGGAATCTTAATGTTTGATCAAAAAAAAGGAAGAGAGATGGTCCTCCTGTAGTTCTTTTATCAGGTAGTTTAAGAGTTTACACAATAACCTGTATTTCTGAAGAAAGAGAGTATCTAAAATTTTTTTGTTTCTGACGGTTCACAGACGTCAAAGTTCCGTCAAAATTCAATACGATATAGGTAAGGACTTAAGGAGTGCTTCCACTTTATTTTAGTGACGATTTCATGAATCACGGAGACTTGACATGACAAATTCTGCCACTTTTACCATTTAAACCCCAAAATATGTAAAATGATACTATTTAAAGTTTTATCTCTATGTTTTTACTTTATTTTGGTTTACCGGTATTTTACAGTAGATAATGTGTCAAAACTGCCGCCCAGGACAAATGTAAGGACCGTGGATGGTCTACGGTTTACACGAAAAGGAGGTACTGGACTTTAACAAAGGGTATGATTCCTGTAAGCAAACCAGGTTGACGGGTAAAACAGGATGTACACTTGCCCCGACATTAAATGTATGCGATACTTTTAGGTCCTAGTCGATCTGGTAAGTGTAGTGCCAGGTCAATAAAGCGGGACGCCATATCCGTTGGTCTTAAAGTACAGTTATAATGGCATTATTGGTCAAAGTAGAAGCTTAAGGTGTCGGTGGGAACTTAAAGGGGAAGAGACAACTTTCAGTAGTTAGTAAAGACACACATTACCCTTTAACGTCAACTATAAAAGTATTCGTTAGTTAAAGAAATTACTTCTAAAAACAACAACAAAAAAGGGATGACGCCAACAAATATCAGTCATTGTTCATCGAATGCACATCGACATAAAACTGAAATTTGTAAGGTATATTTTAAAGTGTGCAAAGGACAGTCGGCATGTCTCCCGACCGAAACGCCTGCCGAAAGTCGACGCGAGAGGCAATCAACACCCAGACGTGAACCGTCAGACACCTGGACCTCTCTACACTTCCTCAGGTGTCGCTTCCTCCCGCAACGTCTTGTCTCTAAATCATTCTGTACCCCCGTCCCCACCCCTCCCCTTCCTGAGTCTTTCCCCGTCCTTGCACCCAGTAGTCATCTCGTCCATTCGGACGTCTCAGATCCCTTCCACCAGGTCCGGTTCGCCGCATCCAGTATGGGTCTTGTCTGTGTCCCATGGTGACTTACTAAAAGTCGTTCCTGCGTACATAGTCCCATGTACTTTCACTTTCGTAATCGACGAGTCAGCGTAGGTTGAGAAAGTCAAGTCAGCGAGTCAGCACAGGCTGAGAAACACTGGGGTGCCTGACGTCGTACGTTCGAAGGAACAGGTAGTGGTTGAGGACGTCGAACGATTTTGAGTACTCGTAGTTCAGCCACTACGGTAGGTTGGTAGAGTAGGAGACAGTGGGGGAAAAGGAGAACGGAAGTTAGAAGGGGTCGTAGTCCCAGAAAAGTTTACTCAGTCAAGAAGCGTAGTCCACCGGTTTCCTAACTTCAAAGTCGAAGTCCTAGTCAGGAAGGTTTCCTATAAGTCCTAACTAAAGAAAATCCTACCTGACCAACCAAGAGGAACGTCAGGTTCCCTGAGAGTTCTCAGAAGAGGTTGTGGTGTCAAAGTTTCGCAGTTAAGAAGCCGTGAGTCGGAAGAAATACCAGGTTGAAAGTGTAGGTATGTACTACTGACCTTTTTGGGATCGAAACTGACATGCCTGGAAACAGCCGTTTTACTGTAAAGAGCGAAAAACTGTTATCAGGTTTACTCTTCACTTTACTGGGTACTTACCCCGTCCCTACGACTTCCACTCCAATAGTTCCGTTACAGCAAAGTGTCTGTAACAGTGGGAACCCCACCCCTCACCCTTGGTTCCTACCTCGATGGGTCATCCTCTCTCCCGTGTCACCCCACCACAATGGCCTCTTCCTTCCCGTTGGCCTGGGTCTGTACCACCCCTACTACATACACCTACTTCCACTCGCAGTCGTACCGGTTCCATTCTGTACTCACCGAAAGATGGACGACTGTGAGAGTAGGCGAACTCCCCCTCGAGTCGTCCCCGACCCCCGGTCGTCACCCCCGACCCCCAGCCTGGCCTTTCGGTGTGTCCCCGAGTGTCGTAGCGGACGAGAGCCCTCCCGGGTCGAGTCCCACCTTCTGACACTAGGCCCCATTGGACTTAAGTGGGCCAACACGTTAAACAGACTCTTGTCGGTAGCGGTCGAACCTACCCCTGGTTCCTGGTGTCTACCGAAGGCGGTTCTCGCCATGCTGGGCAAAGTCACACAAAGGTTGTCCTCGAGACAACCTGACTAGCTGAAGTTATTTAAGAGATGATATTTGTAGTCTATGTTTTTTTTTTTTGGAGGGATTACCTATGTAACACCGTGACAGTAGACGACTTCCGAGACTATCGTCAACTCACTTACTCGATATATATCGAGTATATATCCGTCTCTCCTTCCAGGTCGACTTGGCGGACTATGTACGTCCTAGACGTTCCATGTCCGTCACGCTTTGTACTTACGTTTTACATAGGACATATTCCCGACGTCTACCTCTTTGTGACGTCTCTACTACCAGGGGGGGGGTCAGTTTTCTCGGCATTGTAGACCACCCCTTTCTCCCCACCACTATTGTCAAAAGAGGAAGTACTTAAAAACAAAAACAGCCCCCTTCACCCAATGTGCCGAACACCCTATAGTCAAAGGGGCTGGTCCCTAACTGGGACACAGGAGTCGTCACTTTGGCGTCTCAGGATTGGAGATCTGGTGGTCCCTTAAGGGATTAACATCGATAAAGACAATAAATTATTTTATATGGATAGAACCTCCGTAAAAATACAGGCATCTATTATGTAGGACTACGACGACGACGACGATTGAGTGAAGTCAGCATAGGTTGAGACACGCTGGGGTATCTGCCGTCGGGTTGTCCAAGGCGGTAGGGACCCTAAGAGGTCCGTTCATGTGACCTCACCCAACGGTAAAGGAAGAGGTTACGTACTTTCACTTCTCGCTTTCACTTCAGTGAGTCAGCACAGGTTAAGAATCGCTGGGGTACCTGACGTCGGATGCTCTGAGGAGGTAGGTACCCTAAAAGGTCCGTTTTCATGACCTCACCCCACGGTGACGGAAGAGGTCCCCTAGAAGGGTTGGGTCCCTAGCTTGTAACGTCCGTCTGAGAAATAGTCGACTCGGTGGTCTCTTCGGGTTCTTATGACCTCACCCATCGGAAAGGGAAGAGGTCCCCTAGAAGGGCTGGGTCCCTAACTTGGGTCCAGAGGACGTAACATCCGTCTAAGAAATGGTCGACTCGGTAGTCCCTTCGGGTCATAGTAACAGTAAGAGATGTTTTTTTTTTTTTCTCTCTCTCTCCAATCATAAGATTATTTGGTCCTAAAAAAAAAAAAGGTGTTACCGTTCGGAATCGTTGTGTGTAGTTTAACACGAATTATTTTTCCCTTCACGTATCAAGTACACACCGGAAGTCCGAATCGTTCGAGGTCCACGACTTTCTGACATAAAGAGAGAGGCGAGGAACTGAGGTACGAAAAGTCACGGAGTCAAAGCAGAAGTCAGAGTTCATGACTATTTCTACCTAAATATTTGTTCGTGTAACACCGCCCGCCATCCCCTCGCCACCACCAATCTTTAAGCCCGTTTTCGGGTGGAGGCGGACAGAGATCTAGCTCTCAGTGTCTGAGAATGGACTGGTCAGCGACATCGGCTCCTTAAACTTTACAAACCGGTCCGGACCACAGGTATATCGTGTCGTGAACTGTCACTGACGGCCTACAAGGAATTTCTTTTGAACTGAGGAAAATTGGGGTTCTGCGCCTCACCTGTGTCCTCGTCCGTCTTGGGTGGGCACAGGAGACGTTTGTACAGGGGGAAAGAGACCACGATAGTGGTGCGTTCGAAAAGGACAGTGAAGGATGCGGACATGAAGTTTCTGGAGTGAAGGAAAGGACGGGAGAGGTTTATTTCTCGCTTCCCTTTATTTTGGTTTTATGTGGCCTTTTCTGGGTTCCTAAATCGTCCTTCGCTTCTTCCTTCGCCGTTGGGTCAGGTCCTAAGGACGGACCTTTTTAGGGTGCCTGACCACCCAATGCCAGTGACTTCTCAGCTCGTACCGAATCGTTGATTTGTTACTAGTTTCCCTGCCCTCCCCGTAGGGTCCACCACGAGGACCATTTCTTATACGGACGATTACATGTCCTCTGCGCCCAAACTAGGGACCCACCCCTTCTAGAGGAACTTATCATCTACCCTTGGGTGAGGGTACAAGAACAGACCCTCTAAGGTGCCTGTCTCCTCGGATCGTCCTGACTTTCTCACTCACTCACCCACTCCGGTAAAGGGGGGTTGGAAACCGGACGACAATTAATGGATTACCTTGAAACCCAGTGTCGAGTCGCAGTCGGGTCTATGCTTAGCGACCGGCGAACGGTTGTCGCCCACTGACGAGTACACCACGTCGACTAATCTTCACAAGACGAACCGTTCTGACGGTTCCGGTGTCCTATCAGGGTCGGGGTGGGGGTGTCGGAACGGGTCACTGGTCGTTGAAGACGGGGTCTCGGAGGCCCCTGTTGTCTTGAGCGGTGTGACGGCTTTTGAAGTGTTCACCCCCCCCCAGTGGTTAATGGGACTCTCACAGGTCCTGTTGCACCTAGGTGGTGGGGGGTGGGGGGCTTCGTCTTCTGTTCGACAGATGGTCACTGGCTCGGTCACCGACTGGTAGGGTTCTATTAGTGGTCGTTATTACAGGGGGGTCTTCCTACCGACACGAAGTGACTCAGGAGAGACGAAGACCGACGGGACGGTTCCGACTTGACGTTCCGACTACGCTCATAAATTTTCGTAGAGCTCGGGGTGTTCCCGAAAGGGCCCACCGAGTCAGTCATCTCTTAGACGGACGTTACGCCCTCTGGGACCAAGTTACCACGGACCCGTCCTTCTAAGGGGATTTCCTCCTTTACCGTTGGGTGAGGTCACAAGAACGGACCTCTTAGGGTACCTGTCTCTTCGGACTGTCCCGACGTCTGGTACCCCAGCGTTTCTCGACCTGTGCTGGGTCTCTGATTTACTGGTGGTGGTGGTGCTCTAGTGGTTAAGGAAGGTCGGTGGGGACGCGACCTTAGTTGAACGCGACCTTAGTCGGCAATTATTCCAGGAGACTTTGCCTACGAAAGCTTGACACCACGACCTCTCCTGAGAACTCTCAAGGAACGTGTCGTTCTAGTTTGGTCAGTTAGGATTTCCTTTAGTTGGGACTTATGAGTGACCTTCCTGACTACCGACTTAGACTTCGAGGTTATTAAACTGGTGGACTACACTTTTCGACTGAGTGGTAACCTCTGGGACTACGACCCTTTCTAACTCCTGTCCTCCTCTTCCCCCGCTGTCTCCTACTCTACCAACCTACCGTAGTGGCTGAGCTACCTGTACTCAAACTCATTCGAGGCCCTCAACCACTACCTGTCCCTCCGGACCTCACGACGTCAGGTGCCCCAGTGTTTCTCAGCCTGTGCTGTCGGTGATTGTTGTCGTCGTCGTCGTTGACTTTGTCTACGAGGTTGTGTGGCATCCGAGTCATGTAGAGGAAGGGCTCTTGCCGAACGCCTTTGGCCGTTGTAGTGCCGTAAGTGTCGGTCCTATGAAGAAAGGTCGCTTTCGTTGGTTCTTACTCTGTTGCGACAGAGAAAAGTTATTAATGGTGACTAGTGACGTGTTGTTTTCTGAGACGTCAAAGACAGTGTGTGTTAGTTGTTGCTAATTTTAGTGTAGAACTTTTGGGTGCACTAAGAAGGTGCCTATTTGGAATCCGAGGGAGGCTCCGACAGGTCTTTGACTTCAGTGAGTCAGCACAGGCTGAGAAAGACGTTGGGGTACCTGGCATCGGGCGGTCCGGAGGAGGCAGGTACCGTACAAGGTCCGTTCTTATGACCTCACCCCAACGGTAAAGGAAGAGGTCCTCCTAGAAGGGTTGGGTTCCTAGTTTGGGCCCAGAGGACCTAACGTCCACCTGCAAATGTTAGACTCTGTGGTGCCTTCAGGTCGAGAGATCGTTTGCGACCCATGGGTCTGCAAGTATTCTGTGTAGAGTACGTACGGTTTTTGTCCTTTAATGAACCCCTAGTAAGTAGGGTTCGTCACAAAAGGCTACTGTGTCTCCGACACAACTTCTACCTTATCTTTTCCTTAGAGAAATTTTTTTTTTTAGACAGGAGAGGGTCCTTCTTCCTATGTGTTTCGTCACCAGTGCGTCCATGTACCGGGCCCAGACCCTCAATCCCTGGCGGGGCGTGGTAGGTCGTAGGTACCTGTCCAGAGAGAGGAGCAGGTGGGTGAAGAGGGAGGTCCTGTGTGTCGGGTCCAAAAGTCTTCCAACGTCCCGTGGGTGTCCACCACCCACCCCCTCCTGCCTGTCCTCAGGAAGAGGTGGGAGACGGGTAGAAGGACATCGAGTGGGACAATCCTCGAGTCGACACTGGGTAGGTGGGGGAGTTTTAAGTATGGAACTTTAGGAGTACGGGCCATCGGACCTTTCACTGATGTGCAGTTTTCCCCGTCCCCTGCTAGAAATTTCTCTGCTAATTCAATTTCACCCCGAAGGGACCACCGAGTCTTACATTTCTTAGACAGCCGTTACGACCTCTGGACCCAAGTTAGGGACCCAGCCCTTCTAGGAGACCTCTTCCTTTACCGTTGGGTGAGGTCATAAGAACGGACCTCTTGGGGTACCTACCTCCTCGGACCACCCGATGTCAGATACCCCAGCGTCTCTCAGTCTGTACTGACTTGTTCAAGTGCAGTTCAATTTTACTCCAGTGATCAGTCAGTCAAGACAACGAGTCATCCCAGGCTGAGAAACGTTGGGGTACCTGACGTCGTGCGGTCCGGAGCGACAGGTAGTGGTTGAGGGCCTCAAGCGCGTTTGAGTACCGGTAGGGCAGCCACTACGGTAGGTCGGTAGAGTAGGAGACAGCAGGGGAAGAGGGTGGAAGTCAGAAAGGGTCGTAGTCCCAGTGATCGTAGTCTCCAGTGACCCCACCCGGGATTGGGTTCTCGACTCACGTACGATTCAGCGAAGTCATCGCAGGCTGAGAACCGCTGGGGTACCTGACATCGGGGGGTCCGAGGAGACAGGTACCCTAAGAGGTCCGTTCTTAAGGCCTCACCCAACGGTAAGGGAAGCGGTCCCCTAGCAGGGGTGGGTCAATAACTTGGGAGTAGAGAACGTACAGGACGCGACCGTCCGTCTAAGAAATGGTGATCGTGGTGGACCCTTCTTCGACTCTGGTGGTGAGACGACGGTCTTCCGTCTCTGGGATGTCTTTGACAGTTCAAGGATTCCCACGGAAAAAAAAAGAAGAAGAAGAAGAACAAGGGTTAAACGTTTCGGGTCCGTCAATGTTACGGTCTCTCAAGAGTTAAGAAACTGACTTTATCATATCGAATGATTTGGGTTTGTACACGTTCGGGGAGGGGGGGTGGGNTTTTTAATGTGTTCCGTTGCTTTAGGACAAAAGAGGGCCAACCGAAGGCGCGGACGTAGAGGGTCTGTTCAGGGATCTGACACAATTCCTAAAATTCTGTCAACGTATTGGACCGAACCTCTTCGGTCGGTTCGAAAAAAAATTTTGACTTAGACCGAAGTGACACTACCATTGTCTAACACTTGATATGTAGAAGATCACAACGAGGGCACGGTTGGGAAAAATTCAATACACACGTGTCTTACCGTAAATTTCCGGAATTTATAGAGAGTTCCCTTTCCTTTCGCGTCTTTTATCGAGTGCTTTTAAGTGTATTACACTCGTTGTCGACTACGTTTCAAACCCCACCCACCCCCGACGAGAAGACCAAACCAACCAAAACAGTAAATCGAAACACCGACTTCCTTTCGTCATCCCTTCTCTTTTCCTTCCGACTAGCTCCGTCGATAAATCCTTTCAGGAAAGACTTGGTCTCCCCCTTCCCGCGTCCCCACGATGGCGAGTCCCGACTCGTTCGAACCTCCCAGGGATACATGACTAGGACTCCGCCAAATCGAGACCCCAGAGACCCACGGGTCGGAGGTGGTGTTTCGGTGGGGGAGAGTCAGACACCTGTTCACCAACGAATTTTTTTTTTTTTCACACACACAAAAAAAAAAAGTTTCGTCTGAAGGACAATACGAGTTCCTTCCGAACCCGGCAAAATAATAATTCGTTAAAAGAAAAATTCAAAGTTTTTTTATTTTTCGGTGTAAAGAGGGTCTGATTTTAGACGGAAGGAGTTTGTACGTACAAAATTTTTAGGAAATAAAAGAATTCGGGAATTAATTCGGAAGGTTCTCGAGCCGATACAAAATTAAACGTAAGGCTTTGTCTTTTCGATTACACAAAATTGTAACAGACGAAGTCGACTTTCCTTTGACATTTAAATATGTCAGACCCAAAACAAAAAACCCACAACAAAAAAAAAATTAACAGTTAACGTAGGATTACTCAGAGCGTTGACCCAAAGAATACGGGACCAGGAACCGGAAGGTATGTGGCGGAGAGGAATTGAAGGAAGGAGGAGGGGAGGGAAAGGGGAGGGGGGAGGGGGAAGGGGGGA
>SJYO01038709.1:53022946-53122346 GCA_006410555.1 Capra ibex
AGACTCGCGGAGGGGGAGGGGGGAGGGTAGGGTGGAGGGTAGAGGCTAGGGGAGGGGGAGGAGGGGAGGGTGGAGGCTGGGGGAGGGGGAGGAGGGAGGAGGGGAGGGTGGAGGCTAGGGAAGGAGAGGAGGAGGGGAGGGGAGGGGGTCAGGCGCCGGGGCCGGGGAGCGCCGCCCCGACCCCGCCCCCACCCGGCTCAGACCTCAGACCTGGCCAAAGCGTTGGGGGAGCCGGGGGAGGCCCCACGCCCCCTCCCCGCCGCCGGACTGGCCAAGAAACAGCCCTCCAGTCGCGGGGCGCGGCGGGCCTCTCTTAATGGCGGCTGGAAGCTTCTCGGCGCGTGAGCTCCGGGGACGGGGCTGCGGACGCCCGGGCCCAGTCAGGTCGAGTCAAGTCAAGTCGGCGAGTCAGCACAGGCTGGAATACCTGACGTCGTGCGGCCCGGAGGGACAGGTAGTGGTTGAGGGCCTCAAATGACTTTTGAGTACAGGTAGCTCAGCTACTACGGTAGGTTGGTCGAGTAGGAGACAGCAGGGGAAGAGAAGGACGGGAGTTAGAAAGGGTCGTAGTCCCAGAAAAGGCTACTCAGTCGAGAAGCGTAGTCCACCGGCTTCCTAACCTCAAAGTCGTAGTCAGAAAGGTCACTTGTGCATCCTAACTAGAGGAAATCCTACCTGACCAACGTAGGGGCGGACCGGGACGAGAGAGATTTAGGATCCGAGGGAGACCGAGAGTGAAAGGAAGAACCCCTAGGATCCCCGCGCCCGTCCCCGACTCCCGACCCCCGACGTGTGTTTGTCCTTTCCCTGAAGTCCCCCACCCCCACAACCCGTCCGCCCTCCTACCCCTCTATCTACCTAACCCCTCGGTCTCCATTTTCCCCTGGGACCCTCTGTCTCTACCCCCAAGATTACTTCCTTTTCACTCCAGGTGTCAGATCCCGACGGGCAGGACAACCACCTGTGTCCTCTCACAGACACTTAAAGACGACTTTCAGTTTCCCCACCCCCAAGGGTCGGTGTGTCAAACTCTTGGTGAGGGATGAGGGGTCGGGACGGTAATTTGGGGGTCTAAAGGGTTTCAATAGTGCCTGTGAACCCACGTAAGAGTTCGGTGGGTAACTTCCGATACAGGGAGACGACACTGAAATGTCTCATCGACAATTTATTAGAAATGAGAAGGATTATATTCACATTCGTTTCGGTTGAAAGGTAGGTTCTTTTATCTAAGGGTCTTCTTCGACCGTAAGTATAAACGTACGTACTGTACGGACAGCAAACAGAGACGTCCTTTTTTTTTTAAAGGTAGGTTTGTACTCTCAACTCCCATTTCCCCTCTAATTATTATTTTACCCTGAACGCGTGACAGATTTATCGAACCGTAGGACTAAAATAATGGATCGGAATTTTTATAAAAAAGATCCAGTGATTTATAAAAAGTTTCCGTATGAAAAATTCCGTATGAAAAATTGTAAGGTGGAAGGGGTCAAAGTTTACGGTCTTCACATGATTGGTAAGGGCGTCCCGTCTTGTAAGAAAGACAAAACACCACAACCTCTTCTGAGAACTCTCAGGGAACCTGACGTTCCTCTAGGTTGGTCAGGTAAGACTTCCTCTAGTCGGGACCCTAAAGAAACCTCCTTTACTACGACTTCGACTTTGAGGTCATGAAACCGGTGGAGTACGCTTCTCAACTGAGTAACCTTTTCTGAGACTACGACCCTCCCTAACCCCCGTCCTCCTCTTCCCCTGCTGTCTCCTACTCTACCGACCTACCGTAGTGACTGAGCTACCTGTACTCAGACTCACTTGAGACCCTCAACCACTACCTGTCCCTCCGGACCGCACGACGCTAAGGACCTGACTCGTTGACTTTACTTGACTTGACTTGACTTTTATTATAACATAGAATTTAATGGGGGAACACATCAATCTGTTCATTGGAAAAATGCACGTTTTTTTTTTTCCTATGTCAAAGGGGGACGGTACCTGTTGACATCTAACGAACAGAACCCAAACACCCGAAGGACAAACTTCGAGAGGTCACATTTCTTAGCTGGGACCTAGACAACGTCTTTCCCCCTGGGGAAGGTCCCGGGCACTTTCACCCGAGATTGGGAGCCTTTACTTAACAGGCTCCTCTGGGCACTCGACTGTTTCATTCTCTAAAATTTCCCCGTGGGCCCGTCTCTCGTTGGTCCCTTCCCTTGGGTCCTCCTGACGAAACGGTGCACCGAGTGTCAGAACCCAAAGTACCACTACCCTAATCAAAGACCCAAAACACAGACCTGTTAGCGAGATTGAGTCTCAGGAAAAACCACCATATGCGTAACGAGTCGGTTCCATCTGCGGTCGTTCTTGCTAGGTCCCTCCACCACAGAGGAAGACTTGAAAGGACTTGAGAAGACGAACCACCACCGAATAATCGAGGCTAAGGAATGACCCTGGAAGACAACATTTCACTTTCACTTTCGGTGAGTCAGTGCAGACTGAGACGTTGGGGTACCTGATAAATCAGGTACCTTACAAGGTCCGGTCTTATGACCTCACCCATCGGCAAGGGAAGAGGTCCCCGAGAAGGGTTGGGGTCCTGGTTTGGATCCAAAGAACGTAACGTCCGTCTAAGAAATGGTCGACTCGGTGGTCCTTTCGGGAGAACACAATATTTTCGACCGTGTTTACCAACGATACAACGGACCGCTTCTACCCGTCAAAGTCCCACGAAGGGTCTTGTTTCTTCCTTCTAGGGGACTTCTTCCAGCACCGTTGGGTGAGGTCGTAAGAAGAGACCCTTTACGGTACCTGTCTCCTCGGACCGCCCGATGTCAATGCCCCAGAGTCCTCAGTCTGTGCTGACTGAATTGGTCGGTCGGGTCAGTCACAATTTCCATCCTTTTTTTTCAACCCGGTGACAAGGTTCGGTTCTCGTCGAAGGACAGGAACCTCTGGAGTCTACTCTCTTCTCCAACCGGACTTTCCCCCCATCTTTCCTGTGGGGTCTATTCACCTCCCTTGGTCTCTATGGACTTATGGGATCAGAACCCTCCTAGGTCCTACGCGTTCAGGCTTTCGTGGCGGACGGCGTGAGGGACCCTGTAGGCCGTTTGGACTTTAGAAGTACCACTCCTCACTTTTAAAAGGGAGACGAATGTGTGGCAACCGCAAGTATCTGTGCACGTGTAAAATCCCCGTACCACGTTTACTGACGAAGGGACATTTAACTTACTGAAACTTACGGGGTTTAATACGCCTTCCTCTCCCTCGTTGGTGTTGTTTTTCTGTAGACACACAAACAAGGGACCGATTACTGTTTGCAGTGTCCCACGAGTCAGCTCAGGTTGAGAAACACTGGGGTACCTGACATGGGGCGGTCCGGGGAGACAGGTACCCTCAGAGGTCCGTTCTTCCGTTTTTGACCCAACGGTAAAGAAAGAGGTGTAATGAATCTAATGATTCGAGTGAGCGAGTCAGCGCAGGCTCTGAGAAACGTTGGGGTACCTGACGTCGGGCGGTCCGGGGAGACAGGTACCCTCAGAGGTACCGTTCTTATGACGTCACTCAACCGTAAAGAGAGAGGTTTGTAGTCCTACTACTTGACCATACTCAGGCAGAAACCACGGGTAGTGTGTCTGAACCACTCGTTTAGCAACGGGACTCGATGCAAAATCGTGTGAAACTGACCTCACATTTTTCTTCTCTCCTCTCTTTCTTCGTCTCGAAAGTAAAGTGTTTCGTGGTCGGGAGTCGAAGACGAGACGTCGCCTCTTGAGTAAGGTCCCGGCCGGAACATAGAGGCGTCTTGGGAGTGTATCGCTGAAAAGACAAGAAACACAGTTGTCGCAGCTACAATATCGCACTGGCTCGTATAGACTCATGAGCCTCTTTTTTTCTGTGTACAGGTGCGCTTGAGGAGGCACTCAAAAGTGTCGTCGTAACAAGTGTCTTCAGTTTTTCATCTTTGTGGTTGTAGTTCTCTACAACCTATTTGTCTTACACTAGACAGGTGTCTCGTCTTAGACTCAGTCGGCCTCTTTCTCCATGACCACCCAGACGTTCCGTCATCGTTGAGTCTGTGCAATAGTCAAGTCAAGTCAACGAGTCAGCACGGGCTGAGAAACCCTGGGGTACCTGACGTCGTGCGGTCCGGAGGGACAGGTAGTGGTCGAGGGTCTCAAACGAGTGTGAGTACAGGTAACTCAGCCTCTACAGTAGGTTGGTACAACAAGTCTCCGACTGACAGTAAACTCCGGCAAAGACACTTTACAGGTCCTACCTAGTTGGAGGTCTCTGTCCTCCATCGGTTTACCACCAACAGTCGAGATCCTCCCCTGTCGAGATCCACCGACAGTCGAGACAACCCCCACTACTTTCTACAGACTTTGATCTACACCTCAATACCAACGTGTTCCGTTCTATGTGACTTTGACCCCGAAAGGCCCACCCGGTCGTCGATTCAAGGAGGCACGAGAGTTGCGTCCCCCGACCCAACGTAGGGAGCAACCCCTTGACTTAGGTGTACGACGTCGACTCTACCGTGTAACGTCGTTTCTAACTAAGGCTCACGATGTCACTTCTGAGTCGTGCCGGTTTGTTTATGTATTTTATTTATAATTTTTTTTTTTTTTCTTTATATGACTTTCGCGAAGGGACCACTGGGTCACCACTTCTTGGGTTCGCGGTCTCGTCCCCTGTGTCCAAACTAGGGGCCAGGCCCTTCGAGAGTACCCGGTTCCCTGTCGTTCCGGGTACATGGTGTCGACGACTTCGGACTCACGGAACCTCCGACACAAGACGAGGTCCTCTTCAGTGACGGTTGTATTGGGACGCGTGACGTCGATCTCTTGTCGGGTTGATCTCTTTAGCGGACTTGGTCTCTTTAGTGGTGCTGATCTCGTTCGGTCATGTACCATTACTTCTGGGGTCTTGTCGGTTTTTATTTATTTGTTTATTTATTTAAATTTAATTTCTGGCTAGTTTCAACTGACTCTTTACTGTGACTAAACGTGTAAAATGGCACCCACCTAAAATACCATACATTTCACTTCACTTGGTTTTCTGCGAGTGAGCACAGGCTGAGAAACACCGGGGTATCTGATATGTCAGGCACCCTAAGAGGTCTGGTCTTAGGACCTCACCCATCGGAAAGGGAAGAGGTCCCCTAGAAGGGTTTGGTCCCTAACTTGGGTCCAGAGAGCGTAACGTCCCCCCAAGAAATGGTCGACTCGGTGGTCCCTTCGGGACACCGTACATTTAACATAGAGTTATTTTGACGAAAAAATTTGCGTGATCATATTACGTTAAAAGCACGTTTCCGTGGGGACTGTGTCTGGACCCAGAAGGGACCACAGTGACCACCATTTCTTTAACGGTCGGTCACGTCCTTTGTATTCTCTGTGCCTAAACTAGGGGACCGCCCCTTCTGGGGGACCTCCTCCTTAGTCGTCGGGTGAGGTTATAGGAACGGGCCTCTTTAGGGTGTCTGTCTCCTCGGACCGTTCCAGATGTTAGGTACCCCCAGAATCTGAACTGAACTCACTGACTGTGAAACCGAAACCGAGTAGGGGTGAGCACATTTTTCTCGTGCCATGGGGCCACTTGGGGTAAGTTGGGTGGGTCGACTTGGTCGAAGGGGGCGGTCACCGAACCAGGGGTCCCCTCACACCCAGAAACAATACACCCGGACTCCAGCGAAGGAAATCGACGCCCAGCGTCACAAGATCTTTGCCTCCGGGTGATACGGGTGTGGGCCAGAGTGGGTCCCCTCCCTAGGCCCGGACTGCTGGGGTGGAGACACGTGGAACCGCCAGTACTCACTCGTAGGACAGGACCAGGGTGGAGGATGGTCTACCGAAAAGGGGAGCGTAGGCGGAGCCCGGAGGGGTGTCCCCCGAGGGGGAAGGACGGGACCGGAAGACACACGCACATTCAGCGAGTCAGCACAGACTGAGAAACGTTGGGGTACCTGACATCGGGCGGTCCGAGGAGACAGGTACCCTAAGAGGTCCGTTCTTATGACCTCACCCAACCGTAAAGGAAGAGGTCCCCTAGAAGGACTGGGTTCTTAGTTTGGGTCCAGAGGACGTAACGTCCGCCTACGAAATGGTCGACTTGATGCTACCTTCGGGGTTGGAAAATGAGGAAACGTTTCGAGGAGGAGTGGTCGGGACCGGATCGAGAGGAAAGAAGAGTGAACCCTTGGGTTCTTGGTAGGCACACCGTGGAACACCCGGAGGTGAGTGGGTGACGAGGATTTAGTGAGTAAGGGACGAGAAGTTTTTGTGATACCGGTCTTGCGGTGGGGGTCCCTGAACCCAAGGAATCGAGACCCTACACCAGGTGGGTAGCCTTAAAAAAATTTCAATGAACCTCCCGAAGGGACCACCGAGTCGCCCACTTCTTAAGCGGACGCTACACCCTCTGGACCCAAGCTAGGGACCCACCCCTTCTAGGGGACCTCTTCCCTTTCCGATGGGTGAGGTCATAAGATCGGACCTTTCAAAGGACCTGACACATCAGGTTCCTCCGCGTTTCTCAGCCGATACTGACTCGCTGAAAGCGAAAGAAATCTCTAGGTTTTCTCCCCACGTCCAACACCCCCCAACAAAAATTTTCCTTTCAAGAGTCCACGGGATCACCAAACCTAAAGTTCGATAGTCTCAGTCCCTCGGTCTAAGTCAGACAGCAACCCCTTGTCTTTAGTCCCTTCGGTACGTCACGTCAGTTTTTTTAAAAATTACGGATCTGTAACGGTACCCGTCGGTTCCACCCTCGGGGTCAAGGTGGGTGGGGAAAAGGGTGGAAACAACGAAGGGTCACGTTGGTGACGTGAGGAGGTGAGACGAGGGGAACCTTCGTGAGCCTCATGAGGCCTCAAAAAGAAACCCCTCCATAAAAGGACAGTCGATTATAAGACTTACGACTCAGTACCTCGGAAGAGGGTCTCTTTTTTATTACGATCTAATAACGATCCCCTCAACCCTACCTTAAGTCCTCGTGAGGAACTATTCACAAAACAAACAAAAAAAAAAAGTAAATGTAGTTGACATCGTCGCAACCGTAAACCCTGACCTAGGACGACGCACGTTCAACCTACAACCCGTCCAAAAAGAAAGTCCTCCCTTCTTAGGTGTCCGGTCCCAGAGGAGACTTTGGGGATTGCAGCAAGATCTTTGTAATGTTTCAATTTTTTTTTTGTTGAGGAGACTACGAGACGAAGAAGACTTTCTGGGGAGGGACCAATAGGAGGGTCTGGGTAAGAGAATCCTGGTACTTCTCCCTTTTGGTCTCGTCTGGGTGACCTTGTCACTGAGTCTTATCTGTGTCTTAAGTCACCCTCCGTCACGCAAGTCACTCCAGTCACCTCCGACCCGGGGTGGTGGACACCGAGGTGGCGATCCCGAGTCCGTGCACGAAACGCCCGCAGGTCGTCCCCGGCGGCTGCCCGGGTCCCGCGGAGGACTCAAGGTACAAGGCGGAAGGTCGGTCCAGGGACCGTCCCAGAAGAGAAACCCCCAGAGCTCTGGGGGAAGGGAGAGCTTTCGAACGGAAGTGTGTCGGAGGTTGTGACCTTCTCGATGGACTTAGCTCGACCCCGCCCAAGCCCTCGTCAAATAGTGAAGACGTACTGCGTAACGGAAGTCGGAGGTTCGGTAGGCTAGAGTAGAGATGTGTCCGGAAAACAACAACAGGTCAGCGAGTCAGCACAGGCTCAGAAACACTGGGGTACCTGACGTCGCGCGGTCCGGAGGGACAGGTAGTGGTAGAGGGCCTCGAACGCGTATACGTGCAGGTACCTCACCCACTACGGTAGGTCGGTAGAGTAGGAGACAGCAGGGGAAGAGGAGGGCGGAAGTTAGAAAGGGTCGTAGTCCCAGAAAAGGTTACAGTCAAGAAACGTATTCTACCGGTTTCCTAACCTCGAAGTCGTAGTCGGGCAGGTCACTTATAAGTCCTGACTAGAGGAAATCCTACCTGACCAACCTAGAGGAACGTCAGGTTCCCTGAGAGTTTTCAGATCTGTCCAGACATCGTCCCTTTCGGCTATTGGTCCTCCTCAGACAGTCTTCTGCGTCTCGTAGCGACCTCAAAACTCTTCAAACGTCGTAAAGGTCTTGGGACAATCCCTAAAGTCTCCTCTGGGACCGACCGTCTAAGAAGGGAGACCCTACCAAACACCCCTTTACTCAGTGGGAGAAAGGGAAAGGACCCCGGACGTACACCATGTGACGACCCGTTTCTGTTGAGGTGCACACTGAATGTGTCTATGGACGACGCACTACCACACCCCGAACCGTACCTTACCCTTACGTCCCCGGACACAAGGTTTCGGGCTCTCTCCTGCAAACGAGTCAGGAGAGAACTGGACGGAGCCAGAAAAAGTTCCAGTGTGAAGGAACCCGTGTCGGTCAATCTCCGTCTGGCAGTGCCCACGGCCCGATGGTTCACTCTGTACACAGACGACTGGAGTTCGTAACGGGGCTCAGTGTCCCGTCTCGACCCGTCGCCAGGACCTGGTCCCCGTCTCTTCCCCGGACGTCTCTCCACCAAGACCGGTCTGAGAGTCGGGGTCGACACACGTCACACTAGGAGTCTGAGCTGGAAGTTTTGACGTGTGAGTTCTCTATGTTGACAATGTCGAAAGTTGTACTGTGACGGCCTACAATATTGGTTTCGGTCCCGGTTTAGGCTGGTACCCCTAGAACACGGTGACTTCTCAGTGTGCTGTCCCTTAGACTCGGACGAGTGGGGGTTCACTTTCACTTTCACAATCAGCGAGTCACCACAGGCTGAGAAACGTTGGGGTACTACCCGACATCGGGCGGTCGAGGAGACAGGCACCCTAAGAGGTCCGTTCTTATAACGTCACCCAACGGCACGGGAGGAGGTCCCCTAGCACGGGAGGAGGTCCCCTAGAAGGGCTGGCTAGCTTGAACCCAGAGGACGTAACGTACGTCTAAGAAATGGCAGACTCAGTGGTCCCTTCGGTTTGTAGTCAGTCAGAAAATGGATCGATTCCTTTCTTTCTTTCTTCTGTAAAAGGGTTAACGTTATTGGGCCGTGGGTTTATTAAGTAAGATAGTCTTAATCATAAATTTTGTTAAGCCGAAAAGAGCAGTGGTTTAAGGAAAAAGTGTTGTCTTTTGTGCGTCCCCTATGTACGTCATATGTAATTTTTTTTTTAGTCAAAGGAATAAAAAGATCAAACGGTATATAAAGAGCTGATTAAGTGTTTTGTAGGTTTTTTTGTTCCCTCCTAGACAACACCCGTCTTATACATGTAAAGTGTTTTGAGTCCAACAGGGAACGAGTTTTTCAAGAGTTTCAGCGAACGGACTGTAACCGGAGGCGTCGCGCCCAATTCAACCTTTCGCACCAGCATTTCCTAACAGTGACGTTAGACAGCGAACAGCCGGTCCCAAGGAACGTGCCTTTAGACGGGTCGGGACTCCCGGTGTCGAAGTTCCGACTGAAGCGCCCGCAGACGGAAACACTGTTTGTGGGGTCCACCGACTGTGTGGGTGGGAACTTCTGTGTGACCGGGTCAACTTGAAGCACCGACAGAGTCCGGGGTCCGTCAGTACTCGGTGTGAGTCAAGTCAAGTCAAGTCAGTGAGTCAGTACGGACTGAGAAACGCTGGGGCACTTGGCGTCGTGCGGTCCGGAGGAACAGGTAGTGGTTGAGGACCTCGAACGAGTTTGAGTGCAGCTAGCTCACGCACCACGGTAGGTTGGTAGAGTAGGAGACGGTAGGGGAAAAGGAGGGTGGAAGTTAGAAAGGGTCGTAGTCTCAGAAAAGTTTACTCAGTCGAGAAACGTAGTCCATCGGTTTCCTGACCTCAAAGTCGAAGTTGTAGTCAGGAAGGTTACTTGTGGGTCCTGACTAGAGGAAATCCTACCTGGCCAACCTAGAGGAACGTCAGGTTCCCGGAGAGTTCTCAGATCGAGGGGGGTCTTCGTCCCACTCGGGAGAGCACAAGAACGACGGCACGAACCAAGAATCTGTAGGAACCGACCTTACGGTCTGGTGACTGTGTACCGTAGATTTCCGTAGAGCTTTACGGTGTCTTCGTTACTCAGTTCGTCGTTTTAAGACCCCTGTACTCACGGGATTTCGCCGGAGAGGTCGGTGCGACCTAAGTTCGATGTACAAGTCTTCGAGGACTGTGACGACACGGATCGAAGAGGCAGAGGGCTCGGTCTACCACTTTGCATGTCTATGTGAGACAAACGACGGAGCACTGTTAGGACTGTAGGGTAACCTCCCTTCTGACCTTTCCGTCCACAGACTACGAGCCTTTTGTGTGGGGAGAGAAGAATCGTCCACTGAAAGAATTGAACCCGAAGGGGCCATCGAGTCTGTCATTTCTCAGACGGACGTCACCTCCTCTGGACCCAAGCTAGGGACCCAGACCTTCTAAGGGGACCTCTTCCCGTACCGCTGGATGAGGTCATAGGAACGGACCTCTTAGGAGTACCTATCTCCTCGGGCCACCCGATGACAGCCGCCCGACGTCAGGTACCCCAGCGTTTCGCAGCCTGTGCTGACTCACTGAAGTGGGAAAAGAAGTGAACTTCTTTAGGAGGTGGACATTCTACAAAAACAATATAAGAACTCTGTCTTTAGGCGGTTGGACCCCTTAATAAACATAAAGAATAACTGACGCGACCCAGAAGCAACGAGTCCGGTGAGAGACGAACGTCGGGTACTCGAGTTATCAAGCAGGAACCTTAGAAGGGTTTCGACCCTAGCTTGACTACAGGGGACCGTACTGGTCCATCTAAGACTTGGTGACCTGGCGGTCCCTTCGGGTTACCTTAGAAAGAATTTGTGCTACGTGAGAGACATGAACCCCCCCTAGTCAAGTCAAGTCAAGTCAACGAGTCAGTACAGACTGAGAAACGCTGGGGAATCTGACTTCGTGTGGTCCGGAGGGACAGGTAGTGGTTGAGGGCCTCAAATGAGTTTGAGTGTAGGTAACTCACCCACTACGGTAGGTTGGTAGAGTAGGAGACAGTAGGGGAAGAAGAGGGTGGAAGTTAGAAAGGGTCGTAGTCCCAGAAAAGGTCACTCAGTCGACAAGGGTAGTCCACCGGTTTCCTGACCTCGAAGTCGAAGTTGTAGTCAGGAAGGTTACTTGTGAGTCCTGACTCGAGGAAATCCTGCCTGACCAAACCCCCATATCCCAACTAATTAAACGTGACCTGGTGTCACCTGTAGTCGGAGGTAGAGACTCGCAGATCTTGTTCCAGAAAGGTAGTATAGAGAAGAGGGTCTGCAGGTAGGGAATGGAGGTACTGTGAGCCCTCCCCCTCAACCAGAAGAAACATCGTTGGGTAAACCAAGACCTTCCTAGGGTAGACCGCTTTGAGACAGAAGAAAGGGACTTAAAAAAAAAAAAAAAAAAAAACGGAGTCCTCTACTCAAGGTAAATTTGATGCCTTTGTAACGTTTTTATGGGGTCCTCAGGATCTACGTTTTCCTTTCTTTTTTTTTTTCAAATCCCATTTTATCCTTCGTGTATTTTTCTAATGAGTCTATCGAAGACTCTTCGAAAGTATTTAACACGTCGTACCACTATTGCCAGTTGTTCGACCGCTCACAAAGCCCCTTCGGACGTCCTTCACTTTGGGTAACGTACGTAGTGTGCTCGGTCGTAAAGTTGCACACTTCAGGGAGTTCTGAAGCCCCAGGGGTGTCCGTGAAACATTGGGTGTGTGAAGGACCTCCCCTAGGGGAATGGGGAGGTAGGGTGGGCGATCGACTCCTAGAGGACCGGACCTCCCAGATTCCCCTGTTTCGAAACTTGGTTCGTCTCTCAACGTCCTTGTTTGAAATGAGAAAGGGTCTCAACGTCTCACCGACCCGAAAGAAGAGAGAATAGGGGTGGCCAAAGAACAAGGGGGTCACAATGACACTCAGTCGTTTCTCCTTTCCAGGCTCCTAAGACGTCCTTGTGAGGGTTATCCAACAACAAGTCAGCGGTACAGTACAGACTGAGACGCTGGGACACCTGACGTCGTGCGGTCCGGAGGGACAGGTAGTGGTTGAGGGCATCAGGTGGGTTTGGGTACAGGTAACTCAGCTACTACGGTAGGTTGGTAGAGCAGGAGACAGCAGGGGAAGAGAAGGACGGGAGTTAGAAAGAGTCGCAGTCTCAGAAAAGGTCACTCAGTCCAGAAACGTAGTCCAGGTTTGATAACCTCGAAGTCGTAGTTGGGAATAAGTAACCTATTCGATACATCGAAGGACCCACCAAGTCACCATTTTGTAGCCGGACGGTACGTTCTCTGGACCCAAGCTTGGGACCCAACTCATCTAGGGGACCTCTTCCCTCACAGTTGGGTGAGGTCATAAGAACGGACGTCTCAAGGTACCTGTCTCCTCGGACCACCCGATGTCAGACACCCCAGCGTTTCTCAATCTGTACTGACTCGCATTGTGGAGGGGAGTGGAGTGGAGTCCGATGCACTCGTTTTTTCCGTTGTAGAGACGATAAGAAAGATGAGTCTTTGGAAATAAACTAAACTTCCACACGACGACTCTCGTTTCCTCAGACCTCTAGGAACCCTATTCTTTCTGTGTGTCTCAGTTGGTTAACTTCCAGTCCGTCTACCCCAAAACATACCGAACCAAACCGGAGTCCGAGAGGGGATGCGGGTCCGGACGTGGCCGACCCACAGAGGCGTGTGTCTCAGTGAAGAGTATTCCTAGACTTCCACGTTCCCCTCACAGTCGGTTCCTGTCGACGGTTTTTCTCGACTGAAGGTCCCGACGCCTCTTTAACGTTCTGTCCGCATTTTCCTGGGCTCAGTGAGGGTAATTGGGTACGCGCGGTTCCTCCTCCGATCCACTACTTTGTAGGTCACCCTTCTAAAGATTCCCTGGACAATCCGTTCTACGTATCTTTGAGTCGTTGCACGTAGCGGTCATCTCTTGGTGGCCCCGTTCTTCCGGTGATTAGGTCGGGTCACTCGTAGCGGTCTGTCCGGCCAATGACTCAGAGACCTCACCCCCTCCCCTCCAACGCGAAGTGTGTCCGCGCATTCCTACGACTGCAAAGATAATAATAATAATAACCCGAAGGGACTATCGAGTCAACCATTTCTTAGACGGACGTTACGTCCTCTGGAGTCAAGTCAAGGACCCACCCCTACTAGGGGACCTCTTCCCTATCCGATAGGTGAGCATAAGAGCATATGAGGTACCCCAGCGTTTCTCAGTCTGTGATTACTCGTTGAACGTGAAAGTAAATAAAACTGACCTCCGATCAATGAAATGTTATAACACCACCAAAAACGGTATGTCGCTGTACTTAGTCGGCGTCCACATGCACAGAGGGGGTGGGGCAGGATTTGGGGGGAGGGTGGAGGAAGGGATGGAGTAGGGAGACCCAACAGGGTCTCGTGGCCGAAACTCGCGGGACGAAGTACGTAGCTTGAACGGGACCACTAGATAAAGTGTATACCATTATCTGCACAAAGTTGCGACACGAGAGTCTAGTAGGGTGGGAGCGGAAGAGGGTGTCTCAGGTTTTCAGACAAGAAATGTAGACACAGAGAAAACGGCAGAACGCATGTCCCAGTAGCAAAGGCCTGCGGCTGGAGAACGTAGAGTCCCGACCTGGCAGACGGTCGTAGACGTGAAATGTCGGATTGTCCTCCCCACTCGTACGTACCCTGACAGTCTACCCCCAAGGGTCTCGGGCCTCATATCGTCGGTATCATAATCAGTGAGTCCGCACAGGCTGAGAAGCGTTGGGGTACCTGGTCTCGGGTGGTCCAAGGAGAGACAGGTACCCTAAGGGGTCCGTCCTTACGACCGCCGACGACGACGACGATTCAGCGAAGTCAGCACAGGCTGAGACGCTGGGGTATCTCCCGTCGGGTGGTCCGAGGAGACAGGGACCCTAAGAGGTCCGTTCTTATGACCTCACCCAACGGTAAAGGAAGAGGTCACGTATTTGCACTTTCACTTCAGCTAGTCAACACGGGCTGAGAAGCGCTGGGGTACCTGTATTTACGAAAGTGTCCGCTTCCATTCTAACGGACCCAAGAACTTCTGGTCTGACGACAGAAGACTCGTCTAGTCTCTGTCTTGCTTGTGACGTCTAAGTCATCTACACCTGGTCGAAGGAGCTTTAACTAACATAGACGGACAAGGTTAGTGAGAGGACAGTGGAAACATCCTTTGTCAATAACTAGTGCGAGTTGCATTAACCCGTGTTTTACACAGAGACACTTCCGTGCGGCAAGTTTGTCGAGTCTTGCTAAAATTACATTAAGTACCATATCTTTGTTGGAGTCTACCCAAAAGACACAAGGTCGTACTTTCCAAAACGAGAATTATCGGTAAGACTAATCGAAACGATGTGTATAAAGTGAATTACGAACATTTAATCTATTCCATATCTTTATAGAGAATGGATGAATCTTTCTATCTATATCTTTCCGAACTAGTCATATCTTTCCAAGAATCGCCTCTAAAAGTTAAGAACAACTTCCTTTTAAGAGGTGATCTTGTGAGAGAGAAGAGACAACCGAATGTCTTACTTTTAAGATCCTCTGTCATCGTAACAAACCCAACACTATAAAAGAACGAAAGAAACAGAATGAAGGATCATTAGTTTCAGGAACAGTCTCCTATGAAGAGAAAGAAGAGTTATAAGGGTTAAGACAACGAGGGATGATTCCTCTTTACGTATGTGAACATGAGTGTCCCGTTTCGAATCGTTAAGACTAGTGAGGGGGTTTTTCTGATGACAGTAACGATTTCCGTTTAAAAAAAATTAATTCTTAAAAATTTTTAGGAGATTTTTGACGACGAAACCTCATCGATCTTTTATTAAAAGTCCACTGATGAGAACAGACGAGTGATCTAATTTTAAAATCTGGGGCAAGCCTACAAACATAGTCAGTCGAAAAAGACGCATTGTTCGTAACGGTTTTTGAATTGCTGACTTTTGTCGGTGGCAAATGAAACGAGTACTAAGACATTCGACCCCCCTGGAGTCACCGACCTGAGTCAGAATGGACTCGAGTCAGTGCTAAGACATCAACCGAAGGTGCCCGTGACTTCTGACTGACGAGTCCTCTCCTAAACAGAGACGGTACAGACCAGACGGTGGGTGAGACGTGGGGGGCGGGGGCGGGTCCGGTTGTCTGATGTGTCTGAAGTGTCTCCCTTCTCTCCCTATTCCGAGAACTACAGATACAGACCTTGAGTGTGTGACAGGGACGATATTGTAAGACAACTGGTTTCGTTCAATGTTCCGGTCCGGTCTAAGTTTTCCTTCCCTTTTATCTACAGTGGATGACTACCCCCAGTAGCGTCCTAGTATAACGTTTACCCGTACGTACGTTCATTGGTCACTCCCTAGCACCGGCCAAGAATGTTAGACGTCAGCATAAACAAAGACAAAAGAATTAGTGTAAGAGAATACACCCTAAAAAACCTTTAAATTCTTTCTTATCCGGTTTTCTCAACTTTTAGTCTGTAGAGGTAACCTAAGAGGAAACTGTGTTCGGGGCTTATCTTATAGGACTTACCTGTACCCAAAATTTGAAACTCTTCAGACCGATGTATGGACAGGAGTTTTATAATGGACCTTGTAGTAGTCTAAGACTTTAACGAGGGTTTCGACGGAAAAAAAGAACGAACCATTTTATTAAGAGACAGAGGACATCGTCACTTTCTAGTGTATATTAGTAACATCTCTATCTCGACAAGTCAAGTCAAGTCAAGTCAAGGCAAGACGTCAACCAGTACAACCTGAGAAACGTTGGGGTACCTGACGTCGTGCGGTCCGGAGGGACAGGTAGTGGTTGAGGGCCTCAAATGAGTTTGAGTATAGGTAGCTCAACCACTACGGTAGGTTGGTAGAGTAGGAGACAGCGGGGGAAGAGGAGGACGGAAGTTAGAAAGGGTCGTAGTCCCAGAAAACGTTACTCAGTCGAGAAACGTAGTCCACCGGTTTCCTAACCTCAAGGTTGAAGTTGTCGTCAGGAAGGTTACTTACAGGTCCTGACTCAAGGAAATCCTCCCTGACCAACCTAGAGGAACGTCAGTACCGTTACCTTTTTTTTACAACTAAACTATATATTTCAGATGTATCGATTTCTAGTGCCTACAACTTGTGTTGTTGAAGTAATAAAAACGTAAAGTAAGTTTTGCGTTTCCTACCACCCCCTCCTCTCCGTTCGGTTGAAATAATTCATCCCCCCCTTTTTCTCGTCCTCCTCTTTTAGTAATTACAGAAAAAGTGTTCAACCTCCGTAATTGGTTCCTACTACTTCTTCCCTTAGGTGTCCCGACACGGACCACTTTTGGGACGACGACGGTCCTGATTTCTACTGGACACCGGGTCTCGGACAAAGGAAAGAGGGTGGCGGGGTGGGGGTGGTGAAGAGTCCCAGTACCCCGGTGACAGGTGTGTACCCACCATACTAAAGGACTTTGTAGTGTTCCCCCGACCCTTCGTAGTGGTTTCATAAAGTAACGTAAACAAATGCAACTACCGTGTAAAGGTTCCTATTTTTATGGGTAAAGAAGAGTGAGGAACTATGGAAACCACAATTTTATTCTTCTTTACGAAACCCCCTACCCCCATCTGTTACTCTGTAACGTCTTCCATAGAACTACCGTATTCGGTAGACTTTCACTTCAGTGAGTCAGTACAGGCTGGGAAACCCTCTCAGATGTCGGGTATGACGGTCCAAGGAGACGGGTACCCTAAAAAGGTCTGTTCTTAGGACCTCACCAAACGGTAAAGGAAGAGGTCCCATAGAAAGGGTGGGTCCTCAGCTTGGGCCCAGAGGGGTGAGAAATAGTCGACTCGGTGGTCCCTTCGACCCGGTAGACCAACTGGTTTTTATAGACTTCCTTTCGGTCTATGTCACTTCATTACTGTAGCACTCGGAGACTCGGTGATGGATAGAGGAGGAAAAGGAAAATTAATTAAATTATTTAATAAATAACTCGGGCATTGCACTCTTCCCGTAACCCGAACAACACCCCCTTCGGATCTCTACTTATCTTGTACCGAGAAGAAGAACTCCTCTCATATTGAATAGTCCTTTCCCTCCGTGAGTAAGTTATAGTCATTGGGTTCCAACTTTACTTATCGCAGGCAGGAGTAATGAACACCTGAGAGTTATTCTCAATAAATAACTTTAGTTATCAGGACCACGAAAGTGTCAGTAAGTTTCTGTGTATGAGTTGCCACTTTTTACAAACCAACAAACGTTCGCACAACGGTCGACTCCAAAGAAGTGTCGGGTAAATCACGGTAACAAGAACAAGAAAACAAAAAACGGACAACCACGAAAAATGACTACCATAGTGGCAAATTTTACTGGGTGTTTACGTCTTCACGACAAACTACAGGATTCGGACTCTTCCGACACCTCACGGAAGACCTCTTTTCGATCGTGTGAGGTGTGTACACAATCGACTTGCAGAAGGTACGTACCCGATACCACGGCCGGTGCTCGAGGCACACTTGCTTTAGTCATCGTCAATAACGTATGCCACACACACTTGTCCCGGGTACGTATTTTCTTCGTATCCATGACTAGGCAACTGCCCTATAACGTCGTCTCTGAGTGTCCTTGGGTTGAGACAGAGGTTCCTCGTCACCAAGTCGCAGGTGAGTAAGTCTCAAGGACCACTGAAACCTCAAAGGTAGTGATGACGTTTATTATTCTTAGTTGGTACAAGCTATTTAGTTACTCAAGTTACTTCCTGCACACAGAGTGTCCCTTCGGTGCTACCAACCATACAAGTCTCGGTTGAAGATCAACTTCCTTTGGGCCTTCTCAAACAACCTCCTCCTTCATATGAACGGCTCGAAAAAGTCTGACTCGGTCAACACCTAACTTTCCTTTCAACGGCTACGTCCGGGGCGTCTCACCTTGTCGCACCCGTTTTAGTATCCGGACCTTTTGGGACCATATGCAGGACGAATGTTCGTGTTCAGGGTTTCAGTCTCGGAGGCTCCGATTTGCGTCAGGACACTGAAACCGATTCAATGAGTCAAAGGTCATTTCCCCCAACTGCTATCGCACAGAGAGGATTCCAACGACGCTCCCACTTTTAGACACTGTGGAAGGAGCCCCGGGGCACACACAACTTATAGATACTGATCAGTCGACAGTGCCGAGCGTGACAAAGGTAGTGCGTTCGTACGACTCAGCGAAGTGAGCACAGGCTGAGAAACGCTACGATTCCGGGCATCGAGGGGACAGGCACCCTGACCTCGGCACTCCAGTCACCTAAAAGTGAGCCGAGTCGGTACTCGACATACTCCGTTTCGACACCCCTCGTCTCGACCTTTATGTCCAACGTCCGACCAGGAGCTCTTGGAACGTAAGAACTACTGTTTCATCTCAAAATTGGGGAATGATGTCCCCTTCCAAAGACTTGGCCCTTGTCTACTGTAAACCCTACAAGACGTCGGACTCCGACGGTCACTCGTCCTATTTTCCATCCTTCCCTGTGTCTACACCTGACTCTCTGGTTACTCTTCTACTTGGGTTCCCCTTTCTCCCAAGATCCTCCTTTGTCCCTCTCAAGTCTCAAGTACTCTCGACCTTTTTTTTTTTAGTCGAGTTTTCTCCTTTTGTAATAAGTATCCCGCGGTTATGACAGAGTGAAGAAGTAAACCACGGTCAAAGTACTTTCGTAAATGTACCACTTTTAAAGTCCCTCGAATTTTATAGTGTAGACGAGAAAAGACATACTTATAACCGATGATGCCGCCGACGACGATTCAGCGAAGTCAGCACAGGCTGAGACACGCTGGGGTGTCTGCCGTCGGGTGGTCTGAGGCGGCAGGGACCCTAAGAGGTCCGTTCTTGTGACCTCACCCAACGGTAAAGGAAGAGGTTACACACTTTCACTTTACACTTTCACTTCAGTGACTCACTTATAACCGACTCTACCTCGATTTGTCACTAAATTTCTGCAGTCCACCCTACCGCTCAACCTCCTACCTAGGTAAAATCAGTTGTTCCGTTCGTTCCTCGTCTCAACCCACCCCCTCTATGTCAAGTCAAACCCCGGACCCTTCAGACTCTGTGAAGGTTTCATCCCCACTAAAACTACCCTTCGGTTATAGGGGTACCATGGTTTCCCGTGTTAGACTTTGAAGGGTAGGGTCTCACTTCTGAGGAAAAAGACAACAATGTTTTATTTAGATCCGAAATAAAGGGTCGTCAGCAAGGGTCGACCCTTTCTAACTTCCACTCTCCTCTTCCCCTGCTGTCTCCTACTCTACCAACCTACCGTAGTCGGTGAGCTACCTGCACTCAAACCCACCTCAGGCCCTCAACCACTACCTGTCCCTCCGGACCGCACGACCCCAGTGTTTCTCAGTCTGTGTTGACTCACTGACCTGACTTGACTTTACTAAAGTAACTAAATTTTCTCAACACCAAAAAAAAAAAAAGACGTGAGTCGGAAACAATAACGTGTGTCCGCGAGGAATAAACGTCGTTCACCCCCGATGAGAGATCGACACCAAGCACCCGAAGAGTAACGTCACCAAGGAGAAACAGTGGTTCGTGTCCGAAAATCCGCGGCCCCGAAGCCAGAAACTTCGAGTGACCGAATCAACGAGGCGGCGGATACCCTAGAAGGGACTGGACCCTACCTTGGACCCAGGGAATGTAGCCGTCCGTCTCAGAATCGGTGACCTGGTGGTCCCTTCAGGGTCTTAGTTCTTAGACTTCGTCCCGATCTCGAGAAACCTAAGAATTCACTTCGTGTACTTTTCCCTCCCCCTCCCTCACTCCTTCCTTTCTTCCCTTCCTCTTTCCCTACTTCTTTCCCATCCTTTTCCCTCTTCGGACCGGACACATCACTGCACATCCCAAGTCAAGTCAAGTCAAGTCAGCGAGTCAGTACAGGCTGAGAAAAGCTGGGGTACTTAGCGTCGTGCGGTCCGGAGGGACAGGTAGTGGTTGAGGACCTCAAACGAGTTTGAGTACCGGTAGCTCAGCCACTACGGTAGGTTGGTAGAGTAGGAGACAGCAGGGGACGAGGAGGACGGAAGTTAGAAAGAGTCGTAGTCCCAGAAAAGTTTACTCAGTACAAGAGTACTCCACCGGTTTCAGAACCTCAAAGTCGAAGTTGTAGTCAGGAAGGTTACTTGTCGGTCCTGACTAGAGGAAATCCTACCTGACCAACCTAGAAGAACCCCAGGTTCCCTGAGAGTTCTCAGAAGAGGTTGTGGTGTCAAGGTTACGTAGTTAAGAAAGCGTGAGTCGAAAGAAATATCAGGTTGAGAGTGTAGGTATGTACTGATGACCTTTTTGGTATCGGAACTGATCTGTCTGGAAACAACTGTTTCATTAAAAACGAAAAATTATACGACGGATCCAATCAGTATTGAAAAGAAGGTTCCTTATTCGTAGAAAATTAAAGTACCGACGTCAGTGGTAGACGTCACTAAAGTAACTGTTAATTCGACTGTGACGACAGAAGAGTGTCGATTTCTCTTCCACGGCCCCATGTGTAAAGACTCGGGATATTTCTGGACCGAAGGTCAAAAAGGACATTTCGTCCTCACATGGTGTCGGACTGATTGTAAGATTATCTTGAGATTTTTCGAAACAGTCGTAGAATCAAAAGGAACTTTTTGGTGAAGAGGGTACCCATCATTTGTCCACGGTTGTCTCTTCCAGAGTGCTCAGAAGGAAGAAGGAGACAATTAGGTGAAGGAAAATGAAACCCTTTATCCGACCCCACCCCGCCCCGAATTTTAGTTTTTCCACTTTAAGGCACAGGGCACTTTCGTTCGGAGGAAAAGACGAACGTTCACGGTTTCACTTCTTACCTTCTACCGTCGACACTGAGCGGAGGAACACTTTGGCACACTCGGCTAATTTAGTGTCCCCCGTGGGGCCCGTAAATAAAGTAATTTTTGTCAATTCGTATATGTAAAACAGACGAGTTTCAATTACTGACGTGGAAACTGTTCCGACGCACGCCCCATGAAGGACTCAAAGTTTCGTTCCAATGATTCGTCTTCACTCACTGTTCAGAATATTAAACCCATTGACGGTTTCTCTGGTTCCCGTTTTCGTACTGAATTTTCTCTAGCTAATGGACGTCGTGAATATATATATATATATATAAAAAAAAAAAGAAGAGGGATAACCTCTGTAATGAAAACTCCAGGGTTATGAATAGTCGAGTGTGGTACGTCGATCGTTTCACTTTACGGGTGGTAGTATGGGTTCACCAAAAGGTGAACCCACATTCGGACCCTTTGGTGAGGATTTTGTCGAGATCCCGTCGTTTCGGTTCTACTTGTTAATTAGTCCCCTTTGAGAAGGGACCACCGAGTCTGCCATTGTTTCGACAGACGCCACGTCCTCTGGGCCCAAGCTGGGGACCTAGACCTGCTAGGGGACCTCCTCCCACACCGTTGGGTGAGGTCATAAGAATGGACCTCTTAGGGTACCTGCCTCCTTGGACCGCCCGACGTCAGGTACCCCAGCGTCTCAGTCTGTGTCGACTCAATGATTAGGGTACTTCGTCTTCTTTTTGGTAGTTCCTGAGATAAAGGCTGTAGTGAAAGAGATCGCCAGCTCCCCGAGTACGGTGACCCCGTGGACAGAAACTAAAAATATTAGAGTGGGGGGATTTTTCTATCGTAGACGAGATTGGAACTTTTCATAAATGTTATGGTATACAAGAGTTCCTCAGTCTTGTATGGAGTTAGTTCGAATTCGTAAGGTTTTCGACTAAAGTATTTTCACTCACTACTCCCTGTCGTTTAGAAGTCCTGAAGTAACTTTCACGGCGAAGGTTCTTTAGTAGTGTTGCAGCGTTAATAAGTGGGACCTCTTCCCGTACCGTTGGATGAGGTCACAAGAACGGATCTCTTAGGGCGTCTGTCCCCTCGGACCGCTCGATATCAGGTACCCCAGTGTTTCTCAGTCTGCACTGACTCGCTGATTGTCTAATTTTTATTTTACATTTTTTTATTTTGTTTACAACACTATCAAACACCATCCATTGTTTCCCTGAGTAGGTATGTGTGTGTACATAGAGAACACCGATATATTATAAAACTTAATTTTACATCTATATATAAATTAACTATATTTGTATTTATAAAACGAATTTTCAAAAAAATTTTTTTTTTCTTAAGGGGAAGGTCTCACACGGACGCACGACAACTAAGTCAGCTCAGGTTGAGAAACGGTAGGGGACCTGATATCGGGCGGTCCAAGGAGACAGGGACCCTAAGAGGTCCGTTCTTATGACCTCACTGAACGGTACGGGGGGAAGTCCCCTAGAAGGGCTGGGTCCCTATCTTGGGTCCAGAGGACGTAACGCCCGCCTAAGAAATGGTGACTCGGTGGACCCTTCGGGAGGTCTGACATATGGACCCGGTAATCTGTCTTTAGTCAGGATTTCCGGAACAAGATTACGTTTCCTTCTATTTCAGTCTGGTCGTGCGTCGTGACGGAAGGCCTGCCTGTTCCTTACTTTATAAAAACACACACACAACGAGAAGGGCTTTCCATCCCAGGTCGACGAACGGTGGGTTTTCGGTTGGTTGTCCGACTCAACCACCTTTCGACCGAAATAAAGTCTACAGCCGTTGACCGTCCCTCCCGTCTGTAGTGAGGTTTCCAGCTGAGAGGGGTCACCCCTTCTCAGTCACCCCTTCTCGAAAATATTTGTCTCCCATCCCCTGAGTTACGTCTTTGTCGAGTCAATCGAGACTGTCAGAAGAGGTTTAACCAGACTGGTCACATTGTAACTAACAAAATCTTTGTGTACTACCAGTCTACCGTAGTGCCTGAGCTACCCGCACTCAAACACGTTCGAGGTCCTCAACCACTACCTGTCCCTCCGGACCACACGACGCCAGGTACGCCAGTGGTGCTCGACCTGTGCTGACTCGCTGACTCGACTTCACTTAGAAGACGTCAAAGTCCCAGTCAAGCAAAGGCAAAGAAACTCCGGTCAAGAGTCTCAACACCGTCGAATACAACATGCACGTTAGATCAGTAGTACCTCAATTGAAGAGGATGACCCCCAAAGTCAAAGACATTCTGCCGAGTGTCCCGTACCGAGTCTTACAATAGATGTCGGGAACTCTTTCTTGCGTTTCAGGAACGGATACAAATTACTAGTCCAATTTGGACTACTAAATCAAATAATTAATAGTATTGGGTGAGGTCTTGAGAACGGACCTTTTAGGGTACCTGTCTCCTCGGACCACCCGACGTCAGGTACCCCAGCGATTCTCAGTCTGTACTGACTCGCTGAAGTGAAGTGAAGTGACTACATGTCATGTAATAATATTAAACCAGAGGCAATTGACAAAAGGAAACAAAAACGTACAAGAGCGAAGAGATTAATTCGAATAAGGAACTGGTTTCAAAAGGTGTCTGTTTTTCCGTCCGTCTCCTGTCCTCCCTCCACCCATTCCTGGTATCCCTAAATTAAGGTAGACGTTTTTAGGGGAGTGTCGATCCAAAATCACACACTGAGTCTCCACACACATAGGGTCCCTATTCCTTGAGGTCCCCAGAATCTTAGGACGGATGGTGTTGCAGATGATGCTTTTACCACTAAAGAACGTGATCTTTTAGTGGCGGCAGGGTTCCTTAGTAAGTAAGTAAGTAAGACGGACATGGTGGTGTCTTGTGTGTTCTACGGGAAGTGGACCCTCACTTCACTTTCAGCGAGTCAGCACACGCTGAGAAACATTGGGGCACCGGATATGTCAGGTACCTTGAGAGGTCCGGTCTTGTGACCTCACCCATCGGAAAGGGAAGAGGTCCCCTAGAAGGGTTGAGTCCCTAGCTTGGGTCAAGAGAACGTGACGTCCGCCTAAGAAATCATCGACTCGGTGTTCCCTTCGGGATCTACGGAATTCATTATCAGTAACTGGATTACGAAAACTCTTCATTCAATTAGGTAAGTTGTTTATAAATAACTCGGAGTCAGCGAAGTCAGCACAGACTGACAAACGCTGACGTGCCTGACATCGGACGGTCCGAGGAGACAGGTACCCTAAGAGGTCCGTTCTTAGGATCTCACCCAACGGTAAAGGAAGAGGACCCCTAGAAGGGGTGGGTCCCTAGCTTGGGCATAGAGAACACCGAGGACGTCATGTCCACCTAAGAATTGACGACTCGGTGGTCCCTTCGGAAAAGATCCGTACGTTCTGTGTTACTACTTGGCAGTCTCTGAACAAGGTTACCCACTAACTTGTTTATTCGTTTGAAAAGACCTCTGAAGAGTGACCCAGGAGTGACCGGAGTCCAGACCCTCTTAAGGGAGTTCTGAGCAGTCCCGTTCAGATGTGTCTCTACGGACGGAGGGAGGAACGAACCACAGTGCACCAAGGGTGGAGTCTCTTCTGTTCCTTCACAGACACGAAAGGTTTACCGAAACGTCGTCTTTGCTGACGGAATTTTCTTGTGGAGACGGGGACTGAAGGGTCGGACAAAGGGGATATCGTCGTCAAGAACTGACCGCACGAAAGCGAGGGGTCCCTTACGAACCGTTACAGACCTCTGTAAAAACCAGTCGTGTGGACCCTTTCTCCCCACTAGGACCACAGCTCATCCATCTCTACTCCCCGCGACGATTGGTAGGACCCTACACGTCGTGTGGGGTGTTGGTTCCCGACTGAGAGACACTGGGGGGTACCTGACATTGAACGGTCCGAGGAGACAGGTACCCTAAGAGGTCCGTTCTTCTGACCTCACCCAAACGGCAAGGGAGAGGTCCCCCTAGAAAGGTTGAGTCCTTAACTTGGGTCCAGAGGGTGTAACGTCCGCCTAAGAAATGGTAGACTCGGTGGTCCCTTCGGGTTCTTATGACCCTATCCGTCGAATAGGGAAGGAGTCCCCTTGAAGGACTTGGTCCTTAGCTTGACTCCAGAGAACGTAACGTCCGACCAAGAGTTTGGTTGACTCGATGGTCCCTTTGGGGTGTTGGTTCCCGGACAGGTCAGTCTTTACAGTCATTACGGTTCCGACTTCCCTGAAGGGACCACCAGGTACCCAACACTCTTAACTAGAACGTAACGTCCCTTTTGCCTCAGCTGGGGACCAGACCCTTGATTCTACAGGCGCTCGGTGTCGATCTCTCAGGCAGCCGGTGTCGTTTTCTGGACGTGCTGTTCTACTTCTAGGGTGTACGGTGTTGGTCCTGGACTCCGTCGGGTTATTTATTTGTTTATTCCAAAATTTTCTTATTACGGTTCTGACTTTTGTGGACTGGAATGTCGGTAACTACCGATTTCTGACTTCTAGTTTCTACGGTTTCTTTCACTCCCTCTCGTCCGTACAGTCGAGGGCGTCCATCCAAGGACGCAAACGATATAAACTACAAGTAGACACCTTTTGGTCTTTTCTTTTTTTTTTTTTTTGTAATTAAGAGTCCAATTTTTAAAAAAATGACTTTAGGATCGGTGTACTCCTGTGGCACATCTACGGGTGTCCTTTTTTTATGTCTTTCTACGTCCGGTTAAACCCTCGGAGTCCTCGTTCGGTGGCGTCCTACTCTACTACGACCCATTGAGAACTCTTAGTCCTCCGACGGACAGATGTGGGCGACCCCGAGGGCCGTATAACGGTCAGACCGAAACGAACGTTCCATCTATACTCCGGAGACGCTCCACCCCATCTGCCCGAATCTGGGACCTCAGCCTAGGGTTCGGTCTGCGGTACTCAAGAGGAAGACCCTCCAAGGGATCCTTCTAGCCCGCAGTAGTCACGCCGGCCCTGCGGACTCTTACCTGACGTCTACTCGACCGGTGGTAAGGTGCAAGGTTGGGTCTGCCGCGTTGAGAGGTTCACCGAAGCATCTACCTGTCCTTCTGTCGAGTCCCTTGACACTTGTCTCAACAGAGGTCAAAATGGGCAGCAGTTTAGAGGTCAAAGGCATGTTGCCCAACTGCCTTCGCGCAATTCTCCGTCTCTTTCTCGGTAGGTAAAGTAGAACGGAAAGGGAAACCGACACCGTCTTCGTTGGGTGGAAAACTGTCGAAGGGACCTTTGCGCTTCCGGGGGTCCTGGGAACTAAGGAAGGCATGCATGTACGAGACCGCGAACATCGGTGCGGAGGAAGAGACGGTACTGAAACGTAGGCAAGTAGTGGAAGACTCACTTTGTCACGAAGAAAGTCGAGGTTCTCGTCAGAGAAGGAAGGGAAGTGCGCTCGAGCCACCGGGATTAAGGTAGGAGTAGGATCTTATCTTACTTGAAATAAAAGTCCGTAAAGTGATGTTCCTAAATGACTACTAAACCTCGAGAATAGGAGGCTAGCGGCGGGGGTGAGGGTCGAGGGCGTAACATTTTAAGGAACTTTGTCGGACATAACTGACGGACGGACGAACTCGCCACACCCCTCGTGGGTCTCTTCCTTGGTGCCCAACTCCTACCTGCCCTTTACCACCGTGTGCCTCCGAGATTCTATTGGTCAGCCGTCGTACTTGACGTCCTTCCTTCTGTGTGTGTCTTTAGCTAGTCCCAACTCAGACTGTACAAAAGTGTTGTACGGCAAAAATTGTCGGAGGATAGACGCCAATGGACTTCCTCGGCTTCCCCACGACCTTTACAAGAGTTGGTCCTAAACCCCACGTTTCCACAGTTTTGGGTCGGTTGTCGTGTGGATTGTGGACACGTAAACCGACGTACGATTACTTTGGAGGTATCCAGCTCTAAAGAAATACTACCGCAAAGGTCGTCCGGTCGTTTTCATTTCGTTATGACAACAAGTCAACGATTTAACACAGGCTGAGAAACGCTGGGGTGTCTGACGTCGTGCGGTCCGAAGGGACAGGAAGTGGTAGTGGTAGAGGACCTCAAACGAGTTTGAGTACAGGTAACTCAGCCACTACGGTAGGTTGGAAGAGCAGGAGACGGCAGGGGAAGAGGACGGAAGTTAGAAAGGGTCGTAGTCCCAGAAAAGGTTAATTGAGACGAGATTTCCTCGAGTGTGTCCATGTCTTTATACTTTCTCGAGTTACTGGTCCTGTTTCCCCTCCACTTCCTACTTTTCCGTTCCCGACCACACTCCCCTTCCAAACACGAACCACCACGATAAACTTGACCCAAAACTTCTTATTTATCCTGGAACGAAGGGACCACCAACTTTACCATTTCTCAGACGGGCGTTACGTCTTCTCGACCCAAGCCAGGGGCCCATCCCTTCTAAGGGGACCTCTTCCTTTACCGTTGGGTGAGATTGTGAGAACGGACCTCTTAGGGTGCCTGTCTCCTCGGACCGTTTGATGTCAGGTACCCCAGCGGTTCTCAACCTGTGCTGACTCGCTGACTGGGAGAACTTTTTATAACTCTTATTTGACATAACCCTTATTTTGAGTCTTTTTCCATCTTTAAGATTAAACGTCCACTAGTTCAAGTCTACGGAAATAACAGTACGTAAACTTCCAGAACACGTTTATACGTCTTTAGAAACGGATATGTTTTCCATTGTAGTCCGTCCCTTCTTCAACCCAGACCTCCACCTGGCGGAAGGCCCCACTGGGGTCGAGGTGGAAAATCCCAAACACATCGTGACCCGTCCAAGAAAGGAGAAGGACCCTCGTGTACATGTGGAAAGAGACGGCAGACCATCACCACTCTTAATCCACTCGGTCCCTTACACTTTTCGAATCAGGTATCGGTCACAGGCACTTGCATTTGAGTACTACACTAATGTCTCGTCCCCGAACAATAAGTTCGTCAACGATTTTATTGTACGGGCTTCTATGGGTATGCCAATACACCACCACCAAATCAACTATTCAACGTAAGCTGAGAAGACTGCGGCACCTGACATCGGGCGGTCCGAGGAGACAGGTACCCTAACAGGTCCGTTCTTATGACCTCACCTAACGGTAAAGGATGAGGTCTCCTAGAAGGGCCGGGTCCTTAGCTTGGACCCAGAGGACGTAACGTCCGTCTAAGAAATGGCTGACTCGATACTCCCTTCGGTATACCGGTACATGAAGAAAAGTTTATAAAGTTCAGGTCAGACTTAGAAAAGTCAAACCAAAAGAGTGGACGTTCGGGTCCCCTTGGGGACTTAAATTAAATCCCGAGAGACGGTATAGAAAACAATATAGGTTTACACAAATTGTAAATAGTGCCACTACACACAGACTTTGTCTCTTGCAAGATTTTTCTACACACGTCTCGCACACATACACTACCCACTACACCGACCGAAAAGGAGAGGTCACTTTTCTTGTGTGCACCTCCAAGGCACAGGAGTGACTACCACACGTTCCGTCTCTTACTGCGACGCACAAGATCTTGTGGGAACGACACCATAACCTCTTCTGAGAACTCTCAGGGAACCTGACGTTCCTTTAGGTTGGTCAGTTAGGATTTCCTCTAGTCAGGACTCATAAGTAACCTTCCTGACTACGACTTCGACTTTGAGGTTATGAAACCGGTGGACTACGTGTCTCGGTCGAGTGACCTTTTCTGGGACTACGACCCTTTCTAACTTCCGTCCTCCTCTCTCCCTGCTGTATTCTACTCTACCAACCTACCGTAGTGCCTGTGTTACCTGAACTCAAACGTGTTTGAGGTCCTCTACCACTACCTGTCCCTTGGGACCACACGACGTCAGGTCCCCCCCCAGTGTTTCTCAGTTCGAACAGAGTCGCTGACGTGTTGTTCTGTGGGAAATACTCAGAAGCTCCGGTTCCTTCAGTGTCTGGCTCCCATAAAACGAAATTTTACAAAGAAGGTCTTCGACAGTTGGGGGCCGAGCAAAGTGACGACTACACCGGCACTAACTGGAAAGGGGTGGGGTTAGTGAACTTAGTTCCTTTAGTGGAAAGTCGTATAGGGACCTGGTGAATTGTTAGGGTCGAAGGTCTACTACGAAGGCTCCCCTGGAAAGAACTACTTGCATGGATCGTGAACAGAGTTTGACAAGGACTGTGCTGCATAACCTTACTAGAGACCCTCTGTCTCCATTCACCTCTCTTACTAAGCTCACGACTTAAGAAAGTTGGTAAAACAAATCTTATCGGACGGAGGGGTATACGGTCTTAGGAACGGTTCCGTCAGTCCAAAGGTGTAAAGACCCGACCGTAACCAAACCAGCCGAAGGGACCACAAAGTCGACCATTTCCTGGACGGACGGTTACGTCCACTGACCTCTCTGTACCCAAGCTAGGGACCCAGTCCTTCTAGGGGACCTCCTCCCGTACCGTTGGGTGAGGTCATGAGAACGGACCTCTTAAGGAACCTGTCTCCTCGGACCACGTCCGACTTTAGGCACCCCAGAGTTACTCAACCTGTCCTGACTCAAGTGTACGCACGTAACCAAATGATAGATTCTATAATATTTTTCGGCCCCCCCCCCCAAAGATAAGTAAAACTGACAACCCGTCCCCTGGACCCCGTCTCTCTTACAGAAGAGTAAAGGTACAACAGAAATCTAATGATGGTACTGTTCTTGACAGAAAATTCAATACCTATACAGGTCTTCGGTGAGCCCTTGTCTAAATGAAGTTACTTCACTTTCACTTTCGCTTTTACTTCAGCGAGTCAGCACAGGCTGAGAAACGCTGGGGTGTCTGGCATCGGATGGTCCGAGGAGACAGGTACCCTAAAAGGTCCGTTATCAGGACCTCACCTAACGGTAAAGGAAGAGGTCCCCTAGAAGGGCTGGGTCCCTAACTTGGGCCCAGAGGGCGTAACATCTGTCTGAGAAATGGTAGACTCGGTGATCCCTTCCGGAAGTTACTTCACTTCCTGTCTAATTTTACCTTATCCCTTGGACTTTTCGAATAAACGTCCGTTTCGTTTGTTCACTTAGTCTTGATAGAGACTCACACCCTTCGTGCAGCGCGTCTGCTCCTTTATCATACATCCTCCCCTCGACAACCGGTGAGCAGAACATCCAACCCTCTGTTAGACTTCTTCCATAAGACCTCCTTCCGTAGTACAAAGGGTGACCTCTGTGAGACGTTTCACAACATTGAGACACTGATTGATCCCGAAACTCTGGAAGACACAGAAGTCGGTGTCTATTGGGAAGTTCCAAGGGACAGATAAAGTATAACCGGTGGTCGGTGGATCGTCGGTCGTACGCTCAGGAAAGTAGGCGAGGGTTCGGGAGTAGACACGGGGACGTCTTCACACGACAGTCTGAACCAGTTCTCCGGTCCCGTAGGCTCAAGTGTGAAGTCGCCCTCTTGGTTGGTCAGGTAGGATTTCCTTGAGTTGGGACTTATAAGTGACCTTCCTGACTACGGTTTCGACTTCGAGGTTATGAAACCGACGGACTACCCTTCTCAGCTAAGAAACCTTTTCTGGGACTACGACCCTTTCTAACTGCCGTCCTCCTCTTCCCCTGCCGTCTCCTACTCTACCAACCTACCGTAGTGACTGAGTTACCTATACGCAAACTCGTTTGACACCCTCTGTCCCTTCCTGTCCCTTCGGACCGCACGACGTCAGGTACCCCAGTGTTTCTCAGTCTGTGCTGACTTGTCGACTTGTCTTGTTTGACTCATGTCCCACTACAGAGGTCAGGAGCCCTTTCCGACATGTAATTAGCACGTAACAACGTATTATTCAGGAGGGGATTAGGTCACTACACTTTGTCAGTATTTGTGAATAATGTACAGTCTCAAGGAAGGCCAGTCCTTTGGTCTGTCCCGGGTCTTCCCTGTCGAACAGGACCCAAGTGCCACAAACCGGAAGACGCCCTTCTGAATCTCGGACCTCTGGTGTCATGGATTTCTCACCTCCGACCTCCCCGGGGAGGTGTGTCACAGAGTCAAGGAGAGGTGCACTACAGGAGTGTCAGGGAGACGTGTCCTGTCGAACTCGAAGGAGCGTACCGTCGACAGAGGGGATCTCACTCGCCGGGTTCTGAGGTTTCCCCTGGGGTTGTCCTGTCGAATTCGAAGGAGTGTTGTACCGTCAACAGAGGGGATTACACTCACTGGGTTCTGAGGTTTCCCCTGGGGCTGTTCTGTCGAACTCGAAGGAGTGTTACACCACCGACAGAGGGGATCTCACTCACTGGGTTCTGAGGTTTCCCCTGGGGTTGTCCTGTCGAACTTGAAGGAGTGTTACACCACCGACCGAGGGGGATCTCAATTACTGGGTTCTGAGGTTTCTCCTGGGACTGTCCTGTCGAACTCGAAGGAGTGCACCGTCGATCGAGGGAGATCTCACTCATTGAGTTATGAGGTTTCCCCTGGGGCTGTCTTGTCGAACTCGGAGGAGTGTGCCACCGACAGAGGGGAATCTCACTCGCTGGGTTCTGTGGTTTACCCTGGGGTTTTCCTGTAGAACTCGAAGGAGTGTCGTACCGCCGACCGAGGGGATCTCACTCGCTGGGTTCTGAGGTTTCTCCTGGGGCCTTACAAACAGCACTGCGTCGGGAGGTTTCAGTGTGCGGCAGTGAAGGAGTCATAAGAAAACCGGTGCCTTCCGTCGGTGTAGTTGTTCCCTCCTCCACTCCGTTCCCGCACTTGGGGTCCTCCGCTCCTAGGAGTCACTGACAGAACTCAGAACGATGGTGTCCGTCGGGTTCTGACGTTTGTCACCCCACGTCGCCGTCCGACACCACCCGTGTCCTGTCACGACACTGGGTCCGACCCAGTGCATCCGAGAACCCGTCGTGGTGACCCCAAGTACAGGGTTGGACGGTGACAGACCAGAATACGTTTAAAGAATTAGGGAAACACTAAGGGTTTGTGTCTCCTCGGACCGTCGATGTCAGGTACCCCAACGTTTCTCAGCCTGTACTGACTCATTTATTGTCAAAGTAAACCCCCCCGAAGGGACCACCGAGTCTGTCATCTCTTAGGTGGACGGTTCCGTCCTCAGTGTCCTCTACACTCAAGTTAGGGCTTAGCCCTTCTGTGGCGGACCTCTTCCTTTACCGTCGGATGAGGTCATAAGGACGGACCTCTTAGGGTGCCTGTCTCTCCTCGGCCCGCCCGATGTCATCAGGTGCCCCAGTGTCTCTTAGTGTGTGCTGACCCGTGCGTGTGTGTTATCACCCTTTTACGGCGGAGACGAAGTGGAGGAGGGGTGACAGACCCTTAGACCCTAAACAAAAAAGACAAACAAACAAAACTTGGAAATGACCTCAGTTCCTGAGGGAAAACGGAGGGTGTTCTCCTTACTCAGTGCCCCTTGTCAAGGCTTCTCCCTACTTCCCTACGCCGTCCAACAGTGTCCGGCGGTCCACCCCCTCTCGACGACTTTTGCATCCTGTCAAAGAAACTTCGACCACCTCGGGACTCCGTTCGACCCGAGAGATACTTGTGTTTCCAGGGTAAGTATACTGACGGTCCGGGAGGTGGATTCATGTCCCGGTCTATCGAGGTGGAGCCGCACGTCCACCGGTAGTGACTACGGCGTCTGTGGTAGTCTTGTCGGGTCCCCCCGGTTCCACGTTTCGGACCTTTGTGCCCCTCGGAGACTGGAGTGGGAGTCTTACCTGTCGTCTCCACCCTCCGAAATCCCCTCTGAACCTGTCTCTCCCTTCTCTCTTTCTATGCCGTTCTCCTTCTCTCCCCTTCTGAAGTCACGGCTTCTCCCTGAAGAGGCCACCAAGGCAGCGATTCTTCGGTGTGAGGGCTACGTCCCCCAGGCTCAAGCTAGGGACCAGTCTCTTGATCTAGGGTGTACGTTGTCGCTTTTCTCGAACGTACGACGTCACTTCTAGACCTTCCGGTGTTGCCTCTGGACCTCGTCGGGCTATTTATTTATTCAAGTAATTTTTTTTTTTTTTTTTTTCTAATCCACCTTTTCTCTAACCCAGTCTTCTTTTTCCTCGCTCTTCTTCGAGCCCTCTCAATTTTTATTTCCTTAGTGAGGTCACCCCTCTTTCCTATTGTGCCCTTCACCCCTCCCAATCCCACCTGACACAAACCTTAGGTCTCCTGTTTTTCGTATTTACACATCTCTAGTCTACGTTAAAACTAAGCATGTTTGAAAGAGTTGATCAGGACTTTCCTCCTCCCTTTTTTTTATTTTTTCTATTATCTCTGTCGTAACTTAGATTTGTAAGTACACCTTTAACCGTACAAGGGTACCCAGAGTCCGTACCCTTGACCTGAAACACTCGAGAAGGACCTTATAGACGGGTTGAAGACTTGGACTTCTTGTTTTCTGGATCCAAAATCTTTCCCTAGCACCCACGTAGTATTACTCCGACTAACATAGTCGGACCCAAGAACCACCGCTTGGTGTCCGGAAGTGAGACCGATCAAATTTGTCTTTTACTTAAATAATCCCTTGTCACTCATCAAGTGTCTGAGAGGTCCTCCTACGGGGTCTGCACCTCGACTGTTCCAGTCTTCATCATCGTGTTGCGGTGTGGTGTCGAGGGAAGGTCTGATCTCCCGACAGTCTGGACCTTCATTACCGCGGTGCCGACCTGGCACTTATTCTTTCCCTCTCGACATGAAGGGACCTACGGGCGTCACAACTGCTTAGGAGGACGGTCACGTTACCTGTGCCCAAACTAGGGACCAGCTCCTTCTAGGGTGTGCGGCGTCCGGTTGATCCGGACACGTGGTATCGACGACTCGGATGCACGGGACCTCGGCTACGAGGTTTTGCTCTCTTCGGCGGAGCTGCTGTTCGGACTGGGGTGTCGCTCTCCGTCGGGGGTGAAGGCCGTCGAATCAGTGTGTGTCGTTGATTCTGGGTCGAGTCGGTTTTTTTATTAATAAAGTTTCCTCTCAAACGGACCTACGTCCCTTCCTTGGGTAAAAAGTCCGTTCCCTACCACGGAAACTCGACGTACAGTTTCAGGTAGGAGTGAAGGAAGACGTCACCTCAAGAGTTGGACCCACTAAAATGGGTGACCCCTGTAGTCCGGGACAGACCTCTAGAAATGAGTAGTACTACCCCATCGCCTACGGTGACCGTGGACCGAGGGCTTTCGTCACGAGTCATGTGTCGAGACCCTCGGTCTCATATTTATGGGGTCGGGGGAGGAGGACATTTTCCTCTCGAAGACTCGATATGGTCGAGGGAGTCCCGGGGCCCCTTTACCCCGAAGGAGACGGGTACCGCGAGTGAGAGTGTCCGACCCGCTCCGAGGGAAGTAATAGACGGAAGTGAAGGGAAAGAGTAAAGGAGTCAGACGGTTCGACGGAGGGTCTAAACGAGTGTGTAGTCGGACAACGGACGTCAGTCTGGGACAGAGCCCCAGACGAAACGTCTTTGGGTCTAGATCTATCAATAGGTTGAACCTCGGGTTGACATCCGTACTTCTCCTGAAAAGCAACAACAAGTCAACGCTTCAAAGCAAGGTCAGAAACTCTGGAGCACCTGACGTCGTACGGTCCGGAAGGGCAGAAAGTGGTAGAGGACTTCGAAAGAGTTTGAGTGCAGGTAACAAAGTCACTACTGTGGGTTGGTAGAGTAGGAGACAGTAGGGGAAGAGGGCGGAAGTTAGAAAAGGTCGTAGTCCCAGAAAATGTTACTCATCCGAGAAACGTAGTCCACCGGTTTCATAACCTTGAAGTCGAAATCGTAGGCAGGAAGGTTATTTATCAGTAACAACTAAAGGAAATCCTAACTGACCAAACTAAAGGAACGACAGGTTCTCTGAGAGTTCTCAGAAGAGGTCGTGGTGTCAAACTTTCGTAGTCAAGAAATCGTGAACTGGAAGAAATACCAGGTTAAGAATGTAGACATACATTCCTGACTTTTTTGATATCTGCTTCTGAACCCAGTTGATTTTAAAAATTTATTGCTGCTACGTCGGTCTGTCTCGAACCTGAAACATCGACCACCAGTAGCCTCAAGTGTCTGACAACAACCGGTGCCAGATTTCTCTTCTACGTCAAGATTCTTCGTGGATCCGTGAGAACTACCACTTTAAGTCCGGGGTTTCATCTATATTAAGTCAAGTCAAGTCAGTAAGTCAGTACAGACTGAGAAACACTGGGGTACCTGACGTCCTGTGGTCCGAAGGGACAGGTAGTGGTTGAGATCTTCGAAGAGTTTGAGTACAGGTAGCTCAGCCACTACGGTAGGTTGGTAGAGTAGGAGACAGTAGGGGACACTTTTCCGTTTTTTTCTATATTGATTCCCAAAAAAAAGGATAAACTAAGTATTCACATTATACACTTTCGGTTTAGTTAACGAGATGTTCAGTCTTTAGGCTGGGAAGTCTTTTATTATAGAGACACCTTTTTTTCTCACTACTTTTATCCCTTGAGTCTCCTGTGGTGTAGTGTCAGAGTTAATGGACTGATTGACCTAGTCTGAAGAGTTCGTCTTTTCTAATTTATAACTAAGAGTCACCCCCGTCCCACCGTGTTAGAAAAAAGAGGAAGAGACAAGGACACAGACGCAGTGACACGGATATCTCTTCCTTATAAGTGTGGGGCGATGTACTCACAAGTAATATCCAAAAAATCCTATTTACTGAAAGCCTTCTTGGTAAAATGACTCTAATAATGGACAATTAGTAGGAACCTTCTTTTCAATACTCGTTGGATCTATCGTATAAGTTTTCGTCTCTGTAATGAAACGGCTGATTCCAGGTAGATCAGTTCCGATACCAAAAAGATCATCAGTACATACCTACACTGTCAACCTGACACTTCTTCCGACTCGCGGCTTCTTAACTACGAAAACTTGACACCACAACCTCTTCTGCGAACTCTCAGGGAACCTGACGTTCCTTTAGGTTGGTCAGGTAAGACTTACTCCAGTTGGGACCCTAAAGAAACCTTCCTTACTACGATTTCGACTTTGAGGTCATGAAACCGGTGGAGTATCCTTTTCAACTGAGTAACCTTTTCTGAAACTAAGACCCTCCCTAACTCCCGTCCTCTGCTTCCCCTGCTGTCTCCTACTCTACCGACCTACCGTAGTGGCTGAACTACCTGTACCCAAACCCACTTGAGGGCCTCAACCACTACCTGTCCCTCCAGACCGTACGACGTTAAGTACCCCAGTGTTTCTCAGCCTGTACTGACTCGCTGACTTGACTTGACTTGACTTAGCAGTGACTTTTTTTTTTTTTTTTGCAACGGAACGGGGACTTCTCTTTTATAGAAAGACATTCATGTTCACTTTAAACTTACAGTCTAATGACAACAAGGTAGCGAGTCAGCACAGGCTGATAAACGCTGGGGTACCTGACGTCGTGAGGTCCGAAGCGACAGGAAGTGGTAGAGGGTCTCGAACGAGTTTGGGTACAGGTAACTCAACCACTACGGTAGGTTGGTAGAGTAGGTGACAGCAGGGGAAGAGGAGGGCGGAAGATAGAAAGGGTCGTAGTCCCAAAAAGGTCTCAGTCAAGAAACGTAGTCCACTGGTTTCATAACCTCAAAGTCAAAGTTGTAGTCAGGAAGGTTACTTATAAGTCCTGACTCAAGGAAATCCTACCTGACTAACCTAGAGGAACGTCAGGTTCCCTGAGAGTTCTCAGAAGAGGTTGTGGTGTCAAGGTTTCGTAGTCAAGAAGTCATGAGTCGAAAGGAATACCAGGTTGAGAGTATAGGTATGTACTGGTAACCTTTTTGGTATCGGAACTGATCTACCTGGAAACAACCGTTTCATTACAGAGACGAAAAATTATACGACAGATCACACCAGTATCGAAAAGAAGGTTCCTTGTTCTAAGAATCGACAACCGTAATTTTGAATTATGTGTATACGTTCCAACTTTACTGAGACAATGATAGAGAGAATCAGAACCTATCTAAAGATAAAATTGCATTAAATGAAGATTAATTTTCTGGACAATAAATGAATGAGGAACCTTCCTTTCAATACTGGGTGGATCTATCGTATAACTTTTCGTCTCTGTAATGAAACGGTTGTTTCCAGGCAGATCAGTTCCGATACCAAAAAGGTCAGCAGTACATACCTGACACTTCTTTCGACTCGTGGCTTCTTAACTACGAAGACTTGACACCACAACCTCTTCTACGAACTCTCAGGGAACCTGACGTTCCTCTAGGTTGGTCAGGTAAGACTTCCTCTAGTCGGGACCCACAAGAAACCTTCCTTACTACGATTTCGACTTTGAGGTCATGAAACCGGTGGACTACGCTTCTCAACTGAGTAACCTTTTCTGAGACTACGACCTTCCCTAACCCCCGTCCTCCTTTTCCCCTGCTGTCTCCTACTCTACCGACCTACCATAGTGGCTGAGTTACCTGCACTCAAACTCACTCGAGGTCTTCAACCACTACCTGTCCCTCCGGACCGTACGACGCTAAGTACCCTAGCGGTTCTCAGTCTGTTCTGACTCGCTGGCTTGACTCGACTTGACTTATCTACCCTTTCAGTCATAATGTATATTATCCATTTACTATTTTTCTTTGGTTGATCTACAATTTTCCACGAATGTAGACGAAGATTAACAGGAAAAGAAGATTCGTAAGGCAATCTATTAAAGACAAGGATTGTTCCTTTGTAGTGTTAAAGGAAGAATGACACTGAAGAATTTTGGACTTTAGTCGTTACTACCAAGTAGAGTTGGTAAAATTAGACAGACAAGAAGAACCAATACACTACTAGTTTCGTCTTAGGTGTTTTTTTTTTACGTGTCACCTAACGAGAAAAAGACAACATTGCAACAGAATTCGAAGAACGTCGAGACAAACCTTTTCTCGGACTGCGACCCTTTCTGACTTCCGCCCTCCTCTTCCCCTGTTGTTTCCTACTCTACCAACCTACCGTAGTGACTGAGTCACCTATACTTGAACCGGTTTGAGGCCCGATACCACTTCCTGTCCCTTCAGACCGCACGACGTCAGGTACCCCAACGTTTCTCAGTCTCTGTCGGACCTCTGATTTGTCGTAAGAACAATCGAAACCCGAACGTAAAAGAAACTTTTGGAACGTATAAAAGTTTTGATGCAGTTCGAACGGAAAGACGATGAAATTACGGCCCCTCCTGTTTGGTCGATCGAAAATGACAGTCCTCCTAGAGGTCGGGATGAGGTGTCTTCTTTGTTTGACTCTTCCCTCGGGAAAAGTTCTACCCTTCACACCCCGACACCTTCCGTCACCTTACCTGGGCGAAGACGGCTAACCAGTACGGACAAAACCTAGGGGTGTTGTAATCGGGAAGAAGTCTATAATGTTGACGACTACCGTGCGCACCGATTGAGCCAGAAATGTTCGTCCTTCTATTGACGAGGCGTTGCGACTCGGGTCGTTCCGGTCTTCTTCGTGGACGGACTCGGGTCACGTCTAACGACCGGGTTCTTGGCACTCGTTCTAATTATCACAGAAAAAATTCGGTAATTTAAAGTGTCGGCAACTAGTTTTGTCGTTTTCGATTGTGTGTTTATGGAGTTTCTCAAAAAAAAAAAATTGAGATTATTCGTAAGTTCTCACTCCCAGACTTTTAATAAGTTTATGTCGTTATAAAAGTTACCACCCCTTTTTTTAAAGTAGAAATGCGTAGTAAAAAAAATTAATTTACTGACATCTCATCTTTCGTTTCTTACGGTGGTTTATAGTGGTGGATTTTATACCAGTGTCTAGGACACACTAATTTGACAAGGTATCACTTTCACAACCAGTGAGTCAGGATAGACTGAGAAACACTGGGACACCTGACATCGGGTGGTCCGAGGAGACAGGTACCCTAAGAGGTCCGTTTTTTATGATCATCTTATGGTACGGGACGAGATTCCCTAGAAGGGTTGGGTCCCTAGTTTGGGTCCAGAGGGTGTCACGTCCGTCTAAAGAAATGGTAGACTCGGTGGCTTAAACAACCGAGTCCCTTCGGGGTTTTAACAAGGTATCTGGATTGGTAATTTTTTTCGTCCATAAATGTGTGTAATAGAAAAGAATTCCAAAAAAAAAAACAAAAAAACAAACAAACAAACAAAACAAAAAAACGATATCACCCAGAAGGAACGACACGTTCCGAAAGAGATCAACACCACTCACCCCCTAGAAGAAGAAACACTACACACCCGAAGAGTATCCTTTCTGAAGACAACAACGTTTCTTACCCGAGATCCCGAGCGTTCGAGGTCACCAAGGTCGTGTACCCAAGGACCCTGGACCTTAGCTGGGTCACAGGGAACGTAGTGTTCCGTCTAAGAATTGGCGACCTGGTGGCACCTTCGAGGGGTGGGGGACGTATACAGTAGAACAATAAATGTTCGTCGTTCCACTGAAGATAAAATGTAAAACTTCCGCCTTCAGATCAAAAGTGTCTGGCTGCACGCATGCAGATTTACAAGACAAACTAGTCAAACCCACGGACACATTGAGTTCGGTGATAGTTTTATAATTTTAAAGGTAGTAGTCCATTAACGGACAGTGAGAAGGATCAATTAGGAGAGAGACGGGTCTTCGTTGGTGACTAGACGGAAGACAGGGATTTTTAATCTAAACAGAGAGTATCTTTCAGGGTTTAGCAAATCATGTATGAGAAAGCACTGACCGAAGAAAATGAGTCGTTTTACAAAGCCTTTAAATAGGAATATACAACACCGTACATATCCAGCAAGAAAGGAAAAATCCCGGCTCGTCATAAGGTAAGATACCTGCACACACGCACGAGTCAAGACAGGCTGAGAAACGTTGGGGTACCTGAGAAACGTTGGGACGGTCCGAGGAGACAGGCACCCCAAAGGGGTCCGTTCTGAGGACCTCACCCGACGGTCAAGGAGGAGGTCCCCTAGAAGGGCCGGGTCCTTAACTTGGACACAGAGACAGAAGAGGACGTGACCGTCCACCGAAGAAATGGTGAAGTGGGGAACCCTCCGTAAGATTTCGTTCCAGTAACGAGTAAATCGACAAAAGGATCACTTTCTACGGACCTAACAAAGGTCCAATACCACTGACATTTATTTAGTTGAGTTTGTAAGAACGTGGTCCGACTACATCTGTATCAGACTAAAGAGAATACATTGATGGACACACACTTTCACGACCCGTATCTTACCTACACACGAATTAAAGAATGTTTGGAGACTAACCAAAAGGTTTCGTCGACTCAATACAAGTTACGGGTGGTAGTCACACACTCTTAAGACCACCAAGCAGTAGGAACGGGAAGAAGGTACACCTTTTACTGTTCTCGGCAAGATACTATGCCATAAAGGAAGAAAGAAAAAAGGTCGACACGTCGCACAATCTAGAATCAAGGGGTGTTGTTTTACACTCTTGTAATCAAGGAGTCAGTGGAGGTTGAGACGCTGGGGTACCTGACATCGGGTGGTCCGAGGAGACAGGTACCCTAAGAAATCTGTTCTTATGACCTCACCCAACGGTAAGGGACGGACTCCCCTAGAAGGGTTGGGTCCTTAGCTTGGGCCCAGGCGACGTAACATCCGTCTAAGAAACGGTAGACTCGGCGGTCCCTAGTTCAGATGTAGGGAACGTAACTTTCACGTCTAAGAATTGTGGACCTGGTAACCTCTTCGGGGATCCTGCCCATAAAGAGACGTCCGGGTTTCTGAAGAAAAATTTTCAAAGCAAACGTACGTTTCCAACTTCTTGTGAACAAAGTGACTTGTTATTGACCAAAACCTATTGATTGACCGTAGTATCTCCGTCGAACAAGTTGTGACACCTTTTTCTCATTGTAGCCTTCGTTGTCCTTAGATTAAGAATTGTTAGTGGGTAGATTGTTGTAACGTCAAAATTCACTTTCACTTTCAGCGAGTCAACACAGACTGGGAAACGCTGGGGTACCTGATCTGTCAGGCACCTTAAGAGACCCGGCGTTATGACCTCACCCATCGGCAAGGGAAGAGGTCCCCTAGAAGGGTCGGGTCCCTAGTTTGGTCCAGAGGGTGTAACGTCCGTCTAAGAAATGGTCGTCAAAATTTACCAATACAGAGCTTGTTCCCGGGGAATGGAGTCATGTTTACCGAAGATTCCTGGGGTAGCATTCCTACTCTCGGTGACCCTGTACACTTCTATTACCCATGTGTCTTTATTCTTACGCTCCCTCTCCTGACTTCCGACCTTTGGTCGAGTCACGATTGGTCCTACTTTGCGCACAGTGCAGTGAATTAGTGGTAGCAGTCAGAACTCGAACAGTACCCACTGCGAACCTTAAATTACACAAGTTTATGGATTGAAACACGACTCTGGACTCACATTCTAGTACTCGTCCCGTCTGCAAGGGGGACGGACGCACCTCCTATGATAATTATAAATCACCCTTTGAGTGGTTTATCTTTCCTCGAAGGGACTATCGAGTCAACCAATTCTGAGACGGACGTTGCTTTCTCTAAGGTCAAACTAAGGACCCAGTCCTTCTAGGTGAATTTTTTCCCTATCCGATGGGTTGAGGTCCTAAGAACCCGAAGGGACCACCGAGTCGACCAATTCTTAGACGGACGTTACACCCTCTGGACCCAAGTTAGGGACCCAACCCTTCTAGGGGACCTCTTCCCTTGCCGATGGGTGAGGTCATAACACTGGGCCTCTTAAGGCACCTGACAGATCAGGTGCCCCAGCGTTTCCCAGCCTGTGCTGACTCGCCGAGCGTCAAAGCGCTGTCAAGTCACTCCCGACACTAGAGTTTCGGGTAGTCTCCGCATACAGATCCCGAACTCCCAAAATATCCCTTTCAGACCCTCCCAGTTGACCAATTTGTACACTTTTCTGTCCTCCCAAGATCAGTCTCTACACTCGTGTGTCCTGTTCACTCTCTCACATCACCCCTTCTGGTGCCACCCGTCTCCACTTCGTCTTCTGCCTCCGTCACCCTTCGGTAAGAAAGCTCAACTACTTCCTTGTGCTTACCCGTACCTTCTACCGTGTCGGTGTCACCCTTGTGCAAGTAAGCACCACGGAGTCAGTGAATTTGAACGTTAAGTTATTGAATTTGGATTCTAAGAGGTCTGAAGGGTCACCAATTGTGAGACACAAAGGTTACGTCCCATCCACCCGAGCCAAGGGGCCCCATCCCCCACCCCCCCCGCGAACCGGTTTTTAATGTATAAAAATTTAAAGAGTACACTAGGTCGTTAAGAGGGGGACCCATACATCGGTTTCTTGACTTGTAGGCACGTCAAGTCAAGTAAAATCAGTGAGGCAGCACAGACTTAGAAACGCTGGGGTACCTGGTACCGTGCGGTCCGAAGGGACAGGTAGTGGTTGAGGACCTCAAATGTGTTTGAGTACAGGTAACTCAGCCACTACGGTAGGTTGGCAGAATAGGAGACAGCAGGGGAAGAGGAGGACGGGAGTTAGAAAGGGTCGTAGTCCCAGAAAAGTTTACTCAGTCGAGAAGCGTACTCCACCGGTTTCCTAACCTTAAAGTCGAAGTTGTGGTCAGGAAGGTTATTTATAAGTCCTGACTAGAGGAAATCCTCCCTGACCAACCTAGAGAACGTCAGGTTCCCTGAGAGTTCTCAGAAGAGGTTGTAGTGTCAAGTTTTCGTAGTTAAGAAGCCACGAGTCTAAAGAAATATCAGGTTGAGAGTGTAGGTATGTATGGATGACCTTTTTATACTTTATACATATGCACGTGAAACATGTTATCGGGGTTTAACATTTGTTGGGTTTTCAGGGGTGTCCACTTACCTATTTATCTCGCAACATAATTTTACTTTATAACACATACGGTTTAGCGAAGTCAACACAGGTTGAGACACACTGGGAGACTGACATCGGGTGGTCCGAGGAGACAGGTACCTTAAGAGGTCCGTTCCTATGACCTCACCCAAAGTTACGGGACGAGGTCTTCTAGCAGGGGTGGGTCCCTAGCTTGGGACCAGAGGACATAACGTCCGTTTAGGAAATGGTAGACTCGGTGGTCCCTTTGGGTCACTTTATAATAAGGTCCCATTTTTCTTCACTTCCCGGAAGCGACCGTTAGATCACCGATTCTACGGTACGAAGGTTACATGTCCCGGGTCCAGACTAGGGAGTAGTCCCCTGATTCTAGGTTGTACGGTGTGCGACGTCGGTTTTATAAATTTTCTTTTTTTAAATAAATTTTTTTCCTCATTTCATGACTAGGTACGACGTCGTATCTACTTTGGAACTTTTGTCATACGATTCGGTTTCTTCCGTCGGTGTTTTGGTGTAACACACTAAGACGAATGGACTTACTAGGTCTAAACCGTTTGGGTACCTCTGTGTTTCGTCCCTTCTCTGTGACGACTCTCCCGAGTCGCGACGGAACTCCCAGTACCTTTACAAGACCTTTGTCTTGACTTTCCACGTGCTGTAACATTTACTCACAGCGGTCACCGGTTGCACATACATTACGTACCCAATCGTGCTGAAAAGAGTCTCCCGTCCACTATGGTACCCCAAACAAAAGTCTTCTAGCCACACTGACACTGAAAAGAGAAAAGGATTAACGAGCAGAGAAACGAAGAAAACAACACCACCAACGACAGGTCAGCGAGTCAACACAGACTGAGAAACCCTGGGTTACCCGACGTCGTGCGGTCCGAAGGGACAGGAAGTGCTGGAGGACCTCAAACAAGTTTGAGTACAGGTAACTCAGGCACTCCGGTAGGTTGGCAGAGTAGGGGACGACGGGGAAAACCCCCGAATGATACCCTAGGATGACCCACCATGTCTAAGACGCGACCTTTTATAAAGGAAAAATATATGTATCAAGACAAACGAGGTTTCGTGCGACCGAAAGACGGATACCTCTTCCCCGGGTCCACGGATACCTCTCTGTTCGTAACTGGTCGAGTTTTTCGATCGGACGAGGAGGTCGTACGAGGTCGCGGTACGACTGTCTCCACCTGGAAAGGGTCGAGGCGTCCACGCCTTCTAGCATTAAAGACCAAGTTTGCTGTTCATGTCTCTTTTAGTATCAAATACACTATTTGAGTAGTGACTTTCTATTTCAGCTAGAGCCCCTTTGTCATTAATCTTACTAGTCTAGTTAGTGTCTCGGGACGATAAATGATGCACGGTCCGTAAGAAAGTTAAACACTCACACACATCGGGCGGGGATGGGTGTGGGGGACAGAGGGTGAGGGGTAGTGGTGGAAGGGCGGGTTCTCGGGTCCAGGAGTAGAGTTTATAAGTTCCGGGTCTCGGGTCACTCCCTAAAAGCCCCAAGAGCGAAGAACAGAGACAAAGAGGAGGGACGGAGGGGAATTATTCCACTCTTCTTTAGGATCAGTTGGGACTCCAAGGTATCCCGGCCGTCGGGATCGTTTCGACAGAATTTAAGTCCTGTCTGTCCACCGAAGTCACCCCAAGATTTGGTCTCCAGTCGTTTGAAAAAGACGTTCCGCGGTCTCTTATTTAAACACATTTGAAACGAGAGGGAAGCCAGAGACAGTGTTGGTGAGTTGAGACGGTGACTTCGCCTTACATCGGTCTCTGAGGTACAAGCACTTGCCCTCACCCACAACGGTTATTTTGAAATAAACATTTTTACCTGCCACCCGGCCTAACTGGGCACCCGACATCAAACAGTCGGGAGCACCATTTGGCTCCCAAAACCCCGTACAAAACTAAAATGAATGGATATCAACCGGACCGTAGTGGTTGAGTTACCTCTACTCAAGCCCAGTTGAGGCCCTCAACCACTACTTGTCCCTCCGGACCACACGACGTCAGGTACCCCAGCGTTTCTCAGTCTGTGTTGACTCGCTGACTTGACTTGACTATCAACCGGACTAGGAGGGGTCCTACCTACTCACCCGACGGTCCTTTCCTTGACACCCGAAGCCAACTTTCAGTTTTAGAGACGAAAGACGGGGGTTGAGGGGGGTCGTCATTACACTATCACTGATGGGAAAGCGGTACTGTACGAGTCTGCAACAACTCTATTACCGGATCAATCTCCGGAGAGTCCCAAGACAAGGTGAGTCGCCACGGATCGGGAAGGAGGTTCGTTTGTCCCTCTTTCTTCTCGGTACGTTGTTTAAGTAAGAATACAGGGGTCGTTAATACTCCGCTCCTGAACACTTAATAAATTTTCCCTTCTAATTAATAAGTTACTCCCAAGGGTCCTACGTAGACACCGGAGCATCAACCCCTGTCCTTACGTGTGGTCCGACGGTGAAGTCTTAAGTCTACGTTCTCTTGGTCGCAGACTTGGCCGACACGTCCCCCCTCCCCCCTCCAGACTCCACTTCCCCCGGTGTCTCCGACGGTGTCGGTCTCTCGCTAGTCCGTGGGCGCCCGGGGTGTCACCTGGTGCACGAAGTTTTCTCTTTCCCCCACGTGGAGTTTGAACCTGTGCAAGAAGTCCTCCTACAGGGACGGACGAGTGGTTGGTTCTGACGGACTTACGCGGAAGTAGACCACAGACCGAACGCAAAATGAGACATCGTCACCTAAAAATCCCCCCCCCTTACCCTAAAAAAAAAAAATTCTGTTTACATGAAATCTGTAAAAGCAGATAATTGTAGTGGTCGACACATGAACGGACCTTCCTGTGTGGGAGGTGAGGTCCAGTTGAGTAGTGGTCCACACACTTACTTGATTGGATTGTCTAGGGGGACTCCCAAAGGACGCTCGGTCCTAAAAACGTGGTTTATTGCAGACTTTCACTTTTACTCTCAGCGAGTCATCACAAGTTGGGAAACGGTGGGGCCCCTGACAACGGGCGGTCCGAGGAGACAGGTCCCTTAAGGAGTTCGTTCTTATGACCTCAGTCATCGGGTAAGGGAAGAGGACCCCTGGAAGGGCTGGGTCTCGTACTTGAGTTTAGAGGACGCAACGTCCGTCTAAGAAATGCCAGACTCGGGGGCTTCCTTCGACACATAAACCTTGATTGCTATCTGCGGGTCCTTCAACGTTCTCTCTCAGAGAGCAAAGGTAGGGGGTAAAAGGGACTTTTCGTCGTAGAATCCATTCTGGTACCGCGTACTGGCTTCGGTTCTTCGACTGTTCCGGGTCAGGTCACCTTAGCGGTGGTCAGGACTAAACGTAAAGTGCAAAAAGACACGCAAGTACTTTATCTACACCGTAGCGCACATTGCCATACTTCGACGTGCCGAAGATGTAAACGCATCGAGACGGCGATAGTTCTGTCGTGAGAAGGTGTCGGTGTTCCCTTTAGGGGACACAGTGGATTAATGATAGTGTGAAGGGCGGGAAGGAAGGGACCGGTGTCCGTCGGTCCCCGGACGACTCCTGGCCGAAACATGTGAAACGTTTTAAGGGACCTCTGAGTAGGTCCAACACACATAGTTATTTGTCACAGAGAGGAAGGGACCACCGCGTCGACCATTCCTTAGACGGACGTTACGTCCTCTGGGGAAAAGCTAAGGTCCCAGACCTTCTAGGGGACCTCTTCCCTATCCGTTGGGTGAGGTCAGAAGAACCCGAAGGGACCACCGAGTCGGTCATTCCTTAGACGGACATTACGGCCTCTAGATCCAAGCTAGGGACCCAACCCTTCTAGGGGATCTCTTCCCTTTCCGATGGTGAGCTCATAAGAACCCGAAGGGACCACCGACTCGACCATTTCTTAGACGGACGTTACACCCTCTGCACCCAAACTAAGGACCCAACCCTTCTAGGGGACGTCTTCCCTTTCCTATGGTGAGGTCATAAGACCGGACCTCTTAAGGTACCTGACACATCAGGTACCCCAGCGTTTCCCAGTCCGTTCTGACACACTGAAAGTGAAGTGACGTGTACTTCCTATAAGTCTGACTATGGACAAACCAATAACAACGAATCACTGATTCGGCACAGGGTGAGAAAACGGACCACCTGATACATCGGGTGGTCCGAGGAGACAGGTACCCCAAAGGGTCCGTTCTTAGACGAACGTCACACCCACTACACCCAAACTAAGGACCCAACCCTTCTAGGGGACCTCCTCCCGTACTGTTGGGTGAGGTCATAAGAACGGACCTCTTAGGGTACCTGTCTCCTCGGACCACCCAATGTCAGGTGCCCCAGCGTTTCTCAGCCTGTATGGAATCGTTTATTTGTTGTTGTTGTTGTACCCTACTCCTCGATCCTTTTCTCTTAAAGAGACGTTTGTTCACCGACACATTGGGTCGTTCTGGAATACCCGGAAAACACCTGTCTGTGTGGGAGGTCACAGGAGGCTAGATCGAAGAAAGATTTCATGGACTGTGGAAAGGACTCGACAAGATGTCTATGATTTCGGGTGGGGATGGGGATGGTCTACTTTCTCGATCGATTAACGACTGGAACTCGGGTATCGGGGATCCGGATGACGTCACGTTCTTGACTATTCCAACGAGGACACTGGGGATGGACAATGGAGTGGCAGTCGGTTAGTCTCGTGACACGTACTCGACTGGTGTGTGGGCTGTTGGACGGAGGGAGTGGACCGGAACTTTCTACGAAAAGACTCTGAGTGTCTGAATACCAAAGGGTCGTCCCCCTCCCCCGCCCATCTTACTCCCCATTCCCTATCAATCCCTCAAACCCTACCCACACATGTGGGACGACCTTAATTTTCCTTATTGGTCGTTCCTGGACGACAGGTCGTGTCCCTTGAGACGAGTTATGGGACATTATTGGAATACCAAGGGTCCCCTTTCCTACGCCCTTCCCTATCAGTCCCTCAAATCCTACTTGTACCTGTGTGACAACATAAAGTGTACCTCTTGGTCGTTCCTGGACGACAGGTCGGGTCCCTTGAGACGAGTCACAGTACACCGTCGGACCTACCCTCCCCTCAAACCCCCTCTTACCTATGCACTCAGGGAAACGACAGGTGGGCTTTGATAGTCTCCATGAGGTTATGTTTTATTTTAGTTAGTTATTAGTTTCTGCTCGCGAAAGGACTTTGGGTAGTCCTTCACACCTAAAAACTGGTGGGCAACGGGACCGGACGAACGCGCCGCGAGGCGCCACTTACGATGTGCAAGGAGGTGATGGTGGGGGTCCAGTCGTCTGGTGGCAGTGACAGGTGTCCGCTCGCCTGAGTCCAAACCAAGACATTCTCGACCACGAAACTCTTTCTTTTTTTTTCTCAAAGATTCTTCACAGACAGTCTCCGGGTTCTTAAGATCCTTTGTTGCACCCGAAAGTAGGTCGTCCGAGTGCACCTTGTTCCAGAGGAACTTCTGCACCTAACACATGTCGGGTTAGGGTACACTAACAGCCGTCGTGGACGACCTTAAATCATGACGAGTTCTTTTGGGTATAGACATGCCGTTCGTTGCAAGGGAACGATCAGAGAGGTTGAACCTGAACTTAGACTCTGGACTCCGAACCACTGCCCTGCGGACAGTTCTGGTCGGTCTCTCGACCCGGGGTCGGGGGCAGATTACTACAGTATAACTGAACCCAACAAAACTTTGGTCGAGGAGTAAATACTTCTCAACAAAAACAAGTCAGCGAGTCAGCACGGACTGAGAAATGCTGGGGTACCCAACGTCGTACGGTCCGGATGGAGAGGTAGTGGTCGAGGGTCTCGAACGAGTTTGAGTACGGGTAACTCAGCCACTACGGTAGGTTGGCAGAGTAGGAGACAACAGGGGAAGAGGAGGACGGGAGTTCGAAAGGGTCGTAGTCCCAGAAAAGATTACTCAGTCGAGAAGCTTAGGTCACTGGTCCCATGACCTCGAAGTCGAAGTCGTAGTCGGGAAGGTTACTTATAAGTCCTGACTAGAGGAAATCCTCCCTGACCAACCTAGAGAAACGGTAGGGTCCCTGAGAGTTCGCGGAAGAGGTCGTGGTCTCAAGTTTTCGTAGTTTAAGAAACCGCGAGTCGGAAGAAATGCCATGTTGAGAGTGTAGGTATGTACTGACCATTTCTTTTTTCGTTCGTGAGGGGTGTTCCAATTAAAAAGAGAGACACAACAAACGGAACAATCAAAGGTAACGGGCGTCATCTTTGAACTCGTCACTAAAAATACGAGGCCCTCTTTGTGTTGCGACTCATTCTTCAGCTCAAAGTTGCTGAGCGGTCCTCCTCTCTCACACAGGGTGCTGGTACCTTCTCCTCCTTTCTCTGGTGGTAGAGGGCGGGTCCAGACGGTTTCCCCGTCAGACCCGTTACGCCCCGCACTCGGTGTGCGGCATAAGAGGTGAGCGAGTCGACTTGCGTGTCTGCGTGTCGCTCTAGGGACAAAGGTCTCGGGTTGTCCCTTTTAGAGTAAGGAAAAGTTTCTACGTCTCACGTTCCTACGACACATGTGACGGGGGTGGAGGGACTGACAGACAACACGTTAGACTCTACACGTTTGTGAAAGAGACTTCTACATCGACCGTCACCCCCGTCCCACCACTACCTCAATCCATCTCTTGTGCTCGACGGAACTTGTACAAAAGACCTCGACTTTCGTTCTCTCTTTCCTCCGGGGAAACACCCAGGAAGGGTAGTGAGACAGATAAAATCCTAGGTTTGCCTGAGGACAATTTTATACGTACGGCTGCCAAATAAAAATTGTTTACGGTCGGGCTCCTACGTAAACGCACCAGAGGAGACAGAGACTTTAGAGCATGGTCTCAGGACTTAGTGACCCGCTACCACCCCCCTTCCTTCTAAAACTCTTCCTACGTCTCTGTCCTCCTCGACTCGACCCTTGACGTCGGTCCTCCCTCTGTCCTTTGAACGACCGAAGCACCGGGGTCCCCCGTCTGAGGGGTCATCGGAAACCCTTCTGCTGTCCTGACTCGTCTCCTTCACCCCACGACCCCACCCTGAGCGTCTCCTACGGGACTTTTGGTGGCCGAACCCTTTGAGTACACGTTCCTCTCGTATCAAAACTTTGAACGAAGAAAGACAACATACTTCTTTTAGTATGGTATTTCGGAGTTTAAGACCACTGTAAAGAAAGGATGTCCCTTCGAGTCCCGAAGGGACCACCGAATCTCCTATTTCACAGACGGGTGTTACGTCCTCTGGACCCAAGCTAGGGACCCATCCCTTCTAGGGGACCTCTTCCTTTACCGTTGGGTGAGGTCATGAGAACGGACCTTTTAGGGTACCTACCTCCTCGGACCATCCGATATCAGGCACCCCAGCGTTTCTCAGTCTGTGTTGACTCGTTGAAGTGAAGTGAAGTGAAGTGAAGTGAAGTGAAGTGTCCCATCGAGTCGACCATTTCTTAGAGACACATGAACTTTTTTTTTTTGTGAGAAATTGAAGTCAAGTCAGCGAGCCAGCACAGGCTGAGAAACGACGGAGTACCTGACGTCGTGCGGTCCGGAGGGACAGGTAGTGGTTGAGGACCTCAAACGAGTTTGAGTACAGGTAGCGAAACCACTACGGTAGGTTGGTAGAGTAGGAGACAACAGGGGAAGAGGAGGACGGAAGTTAGAAAGGGTCGTAGTCACAGAAAAGGTCACTCAGTCGAGAAGCGTAGTCCACCGGTTTCCTGACCTCAAAGTCGAAGTGGTAGTCAGGAAGTTACTTATAAGTCCTGACTAAAGGAAATCCTACCTGATCAACCTAGAGGAACGACCGGTTTCCTGAGAGTTCTCAGAAGAGGTTGTGGCGTCGAGTCTTGGTAGTTTGATCTCGACCGTACATTAAGTTATTTTTCCTGATTTACAGCTACGGAATGAGAACAGAGAGGAGTGGGGGTCCATTGTCGAAAGGTGAGGACAGAAAGAAGATCGCAAAGAGAGGTATAAAGATACGTACGTACGAACGAACGAGTCTTGGAAGTCAGTACAGACTGAGAAACACTCGGGAACCTGACGTCGGGTCGTCTGCGGAGACAGGTACCCTAAGAGGTCCGTTCTTATGACCTCATCTAACGATAAAGGAGGAGGTCCCGTAAAAGGGTTGGAGCCCTAGTTTGGGAGTAGAGAACACAGAGAGCAAACCATCCGCCCAAGAAAGGATGACCGCGGTGGACCCTGTACGACAAAAAAGAACTAAACAAGTAAAGTCAGTAAAGTAGGTACAGATACGACCATGGACCCCCTAACCCGACCAGATTGGTGGGGTCGAGTTGCGGGAGGTCGGGGAGTTGAATCTAAGACAACTATGTCAGAAATATAACAGGGTCGAAGGATACAAGAGGTGCCTAGGTTCACCGTTCGACACTGACACAAAGGAAAGATCAAGTCGGGCCTCTTAAAAGACCTTGGTTATGGATAGAGTACGGCAACCAGTCAAAAGATCGCAACGTTCGGCAAAAAAGAAGGGGTCTCTGAAAGAGGACAGATTTCTACGAGGGGGGTGGTTGATTCACAAGTCAGTGTCATTTATTAGGTCGAGACGTCCAAAAGGGGTACGTATGTGGTGGGGGACGTGGGTGCACGAGACCTTCTACGGCCGCACACGACTTTGGGTCGTGTGTCGAGCAGGACGTCGTCCGGTCGGAGAGCGAAGCAAGTCGAGAATAGAGGGCCAAAGGAACAGACAAAGTAAGGACGAAATGACGAAACGCAGAGTCTCTGTGTAAAGAGGTCCTCGAGGGTGTCTCTCGTTGGCGTACTCCACACCCTGACAATAGGAGTGTCCGTCGCAGTTGATGCGTAAAGGGGGTGGGGAACCCAGATGGACTCTCTCTGGACCGACCCAACCTTTGCAGGAGTCTTTTAAGAGACGAAAGTAGGGCCGACGGACAGGTGACGTGGGAGGGTCGGGACGGGACTCCTCGAGAATCTTTGAACAAGTGGGAGTAGTCTCTACGGAGACTTCTTGTAAAAGCGGGGATCTTTGTCTTGTACATAGGGTTCAGTCCAGTCAAGTCAGTGAGTCAGTACAGGTTGAGGAACAATAAGGTACCTAACGTCGTACGGTCCGGAGGGACAGGTAGTGGTTCAGGGTCTCGAGCGAGTTTGAGGACAGGTAGCTCAGTCACTACGGTAGGCTGGCAGAGTAGGAGACAGCAGGGGGAGAGGAGGACGGGAGTTAGAAAGAGTCGTAGTCCCAGAAAAGTTTAATCAGTCAAGAAGTGTAGTCCACCGGTTTCCTAACCTCAAAGTCGAAGTCGTAGTCAGGAAGGTTACTTATAAGTCCTGACTAAAGGAAATCCTACCTGACCAACCTAGAGGAACGTCAGGTTCCCGGAGAGTTCTCAGAAGAAGTTGTTGTGTCGAGTTTTCGTACTTAAGAAGCCAGGAGTCGGAAGAAATACCAAGTTGAGAGTGTAGATATGTACTGATGACCTTTTCGGTACCGAAACTGATCTGTCTGGAAACAACCGTTTCATTACAGAGATGAAAAATTATGTGATAGATCCAACCAGTATCGAAAAGAAGGTTCCTCGTTCGCAGAAAATTAAAGTACCGATGTCAGTGGTAGACGTCACTAAAACCTCGGGTTCTTTTGTTTCAGAGAGTGACAAAGGTAACAAAGGGGTAGACAAACGGTACTTCACTACCCTGGTCTACGGTACCAGAATCAACAGACTTACAACTCGAAATTCGGTTAAAAAAGTGAGAGGAGAAAGTGAAAGTAGGTCTCCGAGAAATCAAGAAGTGAAAGACGGTATTCCCACCACAGTAGACGCATAGACTCCAATAACTAAACACGGGGTTCCAGCTACAAATCTCGACACTAAATTTTCCATTTTTCCTTCTCCACTTTAATTGAAATTCTTATATAAAAGAAATAGGTCATACAGTTTATACGTTACCAAAGACGCTGAAGGGGTCACCAGGTCACCAATTCTGAGACGAAGTTTATGTAGCTCACGTCCAAACTAGGGACTGACCCCTTGATTCTAAGGTGGTGGGGGCGGGTTTTTTTCCAGTGCCACAATTGGACACTAGATATATTTTTACCAGTTGCCCTCCGAAATGGAACCCCTCCAGAAACTCCAGCCCGCACACATAGTGCGAGAATCGGGTGGCGCAAGTCTGGACTGTACAGTACTCGGGGCCGCGAGCGCACAAACCCACTTCTTCTCCCAGAAAACACCAACCTCTCGACCGGGCGGAAGGATCACCTACCGGTAGTGTGTCGCTCAGTGCAGGGACGGTACCCCCAAAGAGGTTCGGAGACGGTCTCCCGGGTGGGAAGTTTTATGTAAGAACCTTAGGACGCCGTAAGAAGTCCAAACGTTGTCAAAGACACTTTCTAGGTCTTCGAAGACCTTGTTCACTGAGAAGCCAGGAATGACCCTTTCAGCGAGTCTGTACAGGCTGAGAAACGTTGGGGTACCTGGCGTCGGATGGTTCCAAGAGGAGACAGGCACCTGAAGACGTCCGCTCTTATGGTCTCGTAAAACGGTAAAGAAAGAGGTAGCCAGGAGTGACTCCCCACCTACTTTTCCTTTGGTCCACACACCGACCGTCTCCCGGTGGGGACGGGTTACACCAAGAGTCCGCCCCACCCAGAGTCCACCGTTTTTTGTAGTGCATGTACCGCGAAAGGTGACAACATTCACTTTGACAATCAGTGAGTCAGCACAGACTGAGAAACGCTGGGGCACCTGATATTATCGGGTGGTCCGAGGAGACAGAGACCCTAAAGGGTGCGTTCCTATGACCTGACGCACCGGTAAGCGAAGGGGGTCCCTAGAAGGGGTGGGTCCTTAGCTTGGACCCAGAGGACGGAACCGTCCGTCAGAGAAGTGACAGACTCGGAAGTCCCTTCGGGTAAGTAAGAGGATTGTCGGGACAGGGGTAAGATGTCTACTCTTGTGACTCTGGGTCTCTCCCAGTCACCTATCGGGGTCCACACAGGCGTAAGACTCGAGAACCGGTGAGGACCACCAGGCGAAAGAGGGGGTGGTGGTGGGGCCCCTCAAGGACGTCCCAGTCTACCTGGTCACCTTCACAAACCCACAAAGTGGTTTTTCACCACACGACACTTTAGCCTCGGGCACCCGAAACTTGACTTAAAAACGTTTCACCCAAATTTAGGTCTCGGCTCCGACGCCAGTCTCGTTCAAGACTGGAAATTTATGAGGGACCCCGAAGGTGGGACTGGGAAGGGGCAAAGCGGGACTAAGACGAAGGGAGTGGGTGGGAGTGTCGATCTCTGTCTCCAGTATCAAGTGGTCGGGACGGACATCCTCGAATCTTGTTCTTTGAGGACGAATTCGTGTAAGGTTGGTTTAATCGGAGGTGAGACAACGGTTGACACTTGCAAATCAGAGACGAGAGGAAAGACGGAATAAGTAGAAAAGACGACGACCTCAAGGGTTGTACCAACACGGAGAGTTTAGGGAACCTATACGGAACGATCCTTGGTCGTCCGAGTGTTCATTTTTCTAGTTTTTTTTAGACCTGAGGTGAGTAAACGTAGGGCACTACCAAAACTGTCCTTGACTTGGACTACTTGGAAGTGAGGTACTTCTCTTCCGACCGATTAGTGAAATTACCTCGTTTGTAACGTCCCTGACCCAATTAGACCAAAAGTCCAGTACCTCGACTCTACTACCAAATGTGTATACATTGTCGTGTAAAGTGTGCCCACACACACGGACGATTCAGCAAAGTCAGCACAGACTAAGACGGTGGGGTGCGTGACATCGGGTGACCCGAGTAGACAGGTACCCCTAAGAGGTCCGTTCTTATGAAGTCACCCAACGGTACGGGAGGAGGTCCCCTAGAAGGGGTGGGTCCCTAACTTGGGTACAGAGAATGTAGAGGACGTAACCTTCCTCTCAAGAAATGGTGATCGCGGTGGTCCCTTCGGGGTACAATAAAGTGGTCAAGTCAAGTCAGCGAGTCAGCACAGGCTGAGAAACACTGGGGTACTTAACGTCGTGCGGTCCGGAGGGACAGGGAGTGGTTGGGGGCCTCAAGTGGGTTTGAGTGCAGGTAGCTCAGCCACTACGGTAGGTCGGTAGAGTAGGAGACAGCAGGGGAAGAGGAGGACGGGGGTTAGGGAGGGTCGTAGTCTCAGAAAAGGTTACTCAGTTGAGAAGCGTACTCCACCGGTTTCATGACCTCAAAGTCGAAATCGTAGTGAGGAAGGTTTCTTGTGGGTCCTGACTAGAGGAAATCGTACCTGACCAACCTGGAGGAACGTCAGGTTCCCTGAGAGTTCTCAGAAGGGGTTGTCGTGTCAAGTTTTCGTAGTTAAGAAGACATCGTTATTATCGACTAAAAAAAAAAAGGTCTCACAACCAAATCGATGGTGCAGGAGTCCATCATGTTGACAGAACGAAAAACGCCCCCCCCGAAACAACATAGAGACAAACGGGTCCACACCAAAAGAGACTCGGACAACGTCGGTGGGCATGGACCCTTACGTATTAATACTAGCGTAGAGAAGTTTTAGGATGTGCAGAACGCGAAGTTGTCAAGACTCTACAACCTCGAGAATACGTTGTTCGGTTGGGATCCACCTCTCGAAGGATTTTCTCTTTTTTTCGAAAAGACTTAGTTGTTCGTGTTGGTCCGACGTTTAAGGGATTTCTATTGTGAAATAGTCCTATTTATTTATAAGGTGTAAACCTTTGTCTGTGTACACTCTATTTCGGAGGTCAAACCCCTCTGTCACTTGTCAGTCCCTGTATATAAGATCAGACTCTTTTTCTTCGCCTTTACCGTCTAGCACGCATTCGACATTCCTCAGGCGTACGACCACCGTTGCGTTAATGGAAACTCACTTAGCAGCCCTTCTACTTTCTTATGTTCTCACACCGAAAACTGAAAATTATACTAAAAAGTCATTTTTAAGACATCCTTATTAATCGATTGAGCCCTGTGCGTAGAAGGTTTCAGATAATTCTATATCGAGACCATCTAATTAACCGCGGCAAAGGAGAACGAAGAGAGAAATTGTTTTACTTATTTTTATAAAAAGTACGTACAGTATTTATAATCTATTGAACTTTAACTCAAAAGGGAATAACGCCTCGACCATAAAAATCGTGCGTAGGCTTTTTTTACACCGTAACCGAGAACGTCTAGACAAAGGACCCAAGATCGGACCATTAATCGGGAACTAAAGTGGTCCTAATAAAAGGGGTCCGAGAGGGGGTTTTTTACGTACGATTAATACTTAATAGGAGTGAACAAGTAATTTCGTTCGGGAGTTTCCCGAAGCAACTCTGCTGTCAAATAATTGGACTTTGTCCGAGAGGATACAAGAATTTTAGTAATTCCGGAAGTTTTATAAAGTGTGCGTCTTGCAAGGACGCTTAAATGTCGTTGGAACGTGCATTCGACGGAGGGTCAGTAAAGTGGGAGACAGGACTGGGTAGGAAAGTCTCACTCATGTCTGTCAGGGCAGACATTGGAGGTCCGAGTACTTTACTTGTGGAGGGTCGCCCTCTACTGTCGACAGGAAAAGCCACCGAGTGGCGGGTGGGAGGTGGGGGGAGACTGGGGTCTACCGACTCTGCACCGGGTGGAACCGTGTGTTGTGTGTTGCTCCACACCCGTTTCCACCCCTCGTAGGGAACCGAACTACTGGGGGGGTTTACGTCTCGTGTTCGGGCAATCTCACGCCAGGTAGGCAGAGGTGACGGAAGGGACCTCCCAGGTGTGCCGCCGGAGAGGGTGGGAAGGGAACCAGGGGTCGTTACAGGTTTACTTCCAAGGAGGACAACTATCTAAAAGTCTTTGTCTAGTGACCACTATGTGCGTGCACCTATGTGTGTGTCACCCTGAGATGGGTTGGCAACTTTTCTTACTTTGAAACGGTGAACGTTACTCTACCTACCTGAATTAATCAGTTTCTGACAAACTATAGTGAATACATATTGTCTTTTTTATTTATATATTTCGGGTACGTTACGTTGGCCCCTCATCGGTGGTGAACGGCGTTCATCTCTTTCGGTTTCGTATCGTTGTCTCGGGGTCCGTTAGGTTTTTTATTGTTAATTTTATTCTTAATTTTTGGACCAGGAGTCCCGGACACTAAGACACTGGAGTGTACCGTTCTCCCTGAGACGAGTCGAGTCGAGTCAGTGAGTCAGCACAGGTCGACAAACGCTAGGGTACCTGACGTCGTGTGGTCCGAAGGGACAGGTAGTGGTTGAGGGTCTCGGATGAGTTTGAGTACAGGTAACTCAGTCACTACGGTAGGTTGGTAGAGTAGGAGACAACGGGGGGAAGAGGAGGACGGAAGTTAGAAAGGGTCGTAGTTCCTGAAAAGGTCACTCAGTCAAGAAGGGTTGTCCACCGGTTTCGTAACGTGGAAGTCGAAGTCGTAGTCAGGAAAGTTACTTATAAGTCCTGACTAAGGGTAAGGTTGGTCCTCCCTGACCAACCTAGAGGAACGTCAGGTCCCCTGAGAGTTCTCAGAAGAGGTTGTGGTGTCAAGTTTTCGTAGTTAAGGAGTCGCGAGTCGAAAGAAATATCAGGTTGAGAGTATAGGTATGTACTGGTGACCTTTTTGGTTTGAAACTGATCTGTCTGGAAACAACCGTTTCATTACAAAGACGAAAACTTATACGATAGATCCAACGAGTATTGAAAAGAAGGTTCCTGATTCTCAGAAAATTAAAGTGCCGACGTTAGTGGTAGACGTCACTAAAACCTGGGGCGGGGGGTTTTTTATTTCAGAGAGTGACAAAGGTAACAAAGGGGTAGACAAACGGTACTTCACTACCCTGGTCTACGGTACTAGAATCAAAAGACTTACAACTCAAAATTCGGTTGAAAAAGTGAGAGGAGAAATCTACAGTAGTTAATGTCTAGACCTCTACCTCTGGAACAGGAACCACCAGACTCACCCGGGGATCTTAGGGTTCCTAGGAACATTTTCCTTCCGTCCTTTCAGTCCTCGTCTTTTCGTCTACACTCGGACCTTCGTCTCCACGCTCAGTCGTGCCACTTCGACCAGGCGACGACCGAAACTTCTACGTCTCTCCCCGGTCCTCGGTCCCTTTCGTCCACGGAAGACCTTGGACCTTCTCTGTCTTTTTGTTCTCACAGGGTGGGGGCTCGGACCTCTTCCTGGGTCGGGACGGTTGTTGGACAGAGTCTGGTGACTGGAGATCGGGTCACTCTCGAAGTCGTATCCAACGAAATTTCGAGAAAGTCGAACACTATTACTGTCGTCGGTGCCCGTTGGTTACACCCCTCCTAGTTGTTGGTCGTTACCTGTAACACCCTTTCTTTCTTGTAGTTTCCTCCTCCCCTCCAATGAGGACCGAAGATGCATGGTGGAGAGAGGGGGCCCCCGGTGACCTGACTCCGTCCCGTGAGTCCACCCGCACCTCAGGGTCCTCCCTCCCCCGAGTAGCGAAGGGAGTCCGGTCGGGACCTTTGGACGGACGAACATCGAGAGTAGAGAACCCAACCTACACTATCTTGAAGAGTCAGAGGTGGAAGAGAGGAGAAACCCTCCGTTTAAGGTCTCTTCACGAACAGCGAGTCAGCTCAGGTGAGAGACTTCAAAGGAACCCTAAAGCGTCACCCTCTGTCCTTCGGCTCCCCCTTCAACCTAGACTCTTGAGAATGACGACCTACCCTCCCTTGTTGGAGCTCGGTTGTCCCCTTTACGTTTCTCGCCCACTAAGCTACGGTTCACTCTACTTACAGTCGAGACGGCGGTCGCTAAGAAACGAGTAGGTCCACCGAGAATTGTAAGGGTACGTGTGAATCGTGTTGAAGACTCTCCGAGGAACCCAGTCTACACGCTAGTAAGGGGGTAGGCATCCACACACACTTTATTCTTCGCCAGAGAGCCTTCCGAGAATCTTTACGGCCCAATAGACCTACGAGGGTCACTTTACTGCCCCTACGCATTTGCGTCTTCTCCCTCCGTCCTTTTGAGGTTGGTCTCTTCTAGACTGAGACTTTCTTACGGCTCTTTTGTGCGTCACTAAGATGTGGACCGAGGTCCACATCCTTCTGTGTACCTCGACCCTGTTCGGACCAGTCGTCTCGACTCGGTCCGGTCTCAGCTTTGTGTCGCGCGCTCGAAGCACTGGGTCTTTATTTGCTGCCGACATCGTCTACTTCGAGCATGCCATGTCGTGTCCCACCTCACACGCTCCTGGTCGGAGGTGACGTGGGACGTGCTGTCCCTTCCCGACCCTTACCTACACTCTTGGTGTCCCTGGTAGCCCTTGGTGGTACGGGTTTGCGCCACCTTCCTTGGATCTCTTGACCAAAAGTGCTCCTCGATGCCTCGTCCCTGAAGTCACGTCGTTGCGTCCGACTTGCTCCTCCTCTTGCCTCACACCGCTCCTGAGACGGGTCCTGCCGTGCCACGACTGTACACCAGGGAAAAGTCGTCTCTGAGCCTGTATGTTCCTGCAGGGACGAAACTGAACACTTCCAGACGTCGGGTGGCTCCCGTTGCGGGTTCCCTTTCTGATCCTGGGGCCACGGAACTTCCCGTGACCCCACTGGGGTCCTTCGAATAGGAAATCCTTCGACCGAAAAGAGTTGGGGGACATTAAGGAATTACAGTCCTTAGGTCGGAATGTTGTGGGACCTCTAAGGTCATTCCCCGTGACAGCATTCTTACACGGGACCCTTTACACAGGTCGACACGCACACGGGGTGAGGGGAGTGGTTCTCAACATTCCTTCTGTCCTTTATGTGGAAATGGACAGTTCCAGTCCATGGACAGTGGAACAACCTCAGAGATGTTTGAAATGCGACCTGGCTTTGTTGTTGTTGTTGTTTTACCTAAAAGAGTAAAAAGAATCGCCGTCAGACTGGAGTTAGAAGTGAGCAAGACATTCTACTTTAGCACGACTCCTCAGTCTGAAAGATTATAACATTTAATCTTGGTATGTCTCCCGTGAAAGAACCACCAGATCACCCATTCTGAGGGCGACGTCCCCCGTTCCCAAGTAAAGGACTAAACCTTTGATTCTAGGACGTACGATATACCACGTTGGTTTTTTTTTCAATAATAAAAAAATAAAAATTTTATTTTATTTAAGCTCTCTCTCTCTCTCGAGAGGCGTCCTCTCCATGTCCCAGAATTTGGCCTCCTGGATTCAGTCGTCAGCTCCATCGTCTCCGAAACGATCCCTTCGTTTCGATCCGGCCACCCACTGGGTTAGTCTCACCTGTCTCCTGTAAGATTCCACCCCCCTTTACCCACACTTGTCAAGGACTCTCCTCTGCCTCTTTCCAGGGACGGGGTCCCCTCTTTTCCTGAGTACTGGGGTGGAACAGTACTGTGGACGAAACAGGGGAGGTTCTCCACTACCCCTTTCATTCGCGACATGAATCTTAGGTTTTTAAAAGGACCCGATCACCGCGTAACATCGAAACTTTTACTCACGCCGAACGTAGGACGGGGATCACTTCAGCTAAATTAAGTAACGACACACCACACCGGACCCAATACCCTGAAAATTATCGAAAAGATCATAAAAGTTATACGTCGGGTCTAACTCTGAACGACTAGGTTTCGTCACAAAGGGGTCGAAACCGTACGTGTTCTCTAAACAATTTTGTGTCTAAAGAAAAGAAGAGAGAAAAAATTTTTTTTAGAAAACCGACGTGGTGCGTCGTACACCCTAGAATCAAGGGGTTGGTCCCTAACTTGGGTATGAGGGAACGACCGTCGTGCCTCAGAATTGGTGACCTGGTGATTCCTTTCACGGGATTTGTGTCTAAAGAACCGGGGTGCGGACCTTAAGAGTTCAGTCCTCCACACTTACTCCAACCCGGTAAACATGAAGAGTATTAGACGGTTTACCACGACTACAACGAGCCCGAAGGGGTATCGAGTCGTCCTTTCTTGGACGGACGGCAGCGCCCTCTACGTCCCACTCCCAAGCTAGGGACCACTCCCAAGCTAGGGACCTATTCCTCCTAGAGGACCTCTTCCTTTACCGATGGGTGAGGTCATAAGAACGAAACCTGTAGGGCACCTGTCTCCTCGGACCACCAGATATGTCAGGTGTCCCAGCGTTTCTCGACCTGTACTGACTCGTTTATTCCTATGTACCCACGACTACAACAACTAGGGCCCTGGTGTCAAACTCCTGGTGATTCACTTCACTTTAAGCGAGTCACCACGGTCTGAGAAACACTGGGGTACCTGATATGTTAGGTACCTTAAGAGGTCCGGTCTTATGACTTCACCCATCAGAAAGGGAAGAGGTCTCCTATAAGGGTTGGGCCCGTAACTTGGGTCCAGAGGGCGTAACGTCCGCCTAAGAAATGGCCGATTCGGTGTTCTCTCCACCTGATCGGACCCACCAGGACCGGAGAAGGTGATAGAGTAAGGTTACTGTCTGATCGGACAACCATAACCGGATTAGGCACCAGAGGCATTTTTCCGTCTTATCGGGTACACCCGGACCGGATTAGTCCCCGTCGTTAGCTTTCGTTCAGATCGGACCCACCCTGACCAGATAAGTCCCCACAGTTAGTTTTGCGTCTAATCGGACCCACCCGGACCGGATTAGTCACACTAGTACTTTCCTTCTTATCGGACACACTCGGACCAGATTAGTCTCTACAGTCAGTTTACCGTCTGATCGAGCCCACCCGGACCGGATTAGTCACGACAGTTACTTTTCCCTCTGATCTGTCCCACCCGGACCGGGTTAGTCACCGCAGTTACTTTTCCGTCTGCTCGGACAACCATGACGGGATTAGACACCAGAGTTAGTTTATTGTCTGACGGGACGACCATGACCGGATAAGGTACCAGAGTTAGTTTTCCGTCTGATCGGACCCACCCGGACCGGATTAGTCACCACAGTTATATTTTTGTCTGAACGGACGACCATGAACGGATTAGGCACAAAACTTAGTTTTCCGTCTGATCGGACCCACTCGAACCAGATTAGTCCCCACAGTTAGTTTACCGTCTGATCGAGCCCACCCGGACCGGATTAGTGAGCACAGTTAGTTTTCCGTCTGATCGGACCCACCCGGACCGGATTAGTCACAACAGTTAGTTTTCCGTCTGATCGGACCCACCCGGACCGGATTAGTCCCAACAGTTAGTTTTCCGTCTGATCGGACCCACCCGGACCGGATTAGTCACAACAGTTAGTTTTCCGTCTGATCAGACCCACCCGGACCGGATTAGGCACCAGAGTTAGTTTTCCGTCTGATCGGATCCACCCGGAGTGGATTCGTCAGGAGAGTTAGTTTACCGTCTGATCGGTCCCACCAGGACATGATAAGGCACCAGACTCAGTTTACTTTTTGATTGGACGACCATGACCGGATTAGGCACCAGAGCTAGTTTTCCGTCTTATCGAACCCACCCGGACCGGATTAGTCACGACAGTTAGTTTTCCGTCTGATCGGACCCACCCGGACCGGATTAGTCACGACAGTTAGTTTTCCGTCGGATCGGACCCACCCGGACCGGAATAGTCACCACAGTTAGTTTTCCGTCGGATCGGACCCACCCGGACCGGAATAGTCACCACAGTTAGTTTTCCGTCGGATCGGACCCACCCGGACCGGAATATCACCACAGTTATTTTTCCGTCGGATCGGACCCACCCGGACCGGAATAGTCACCACAGTTAGTTTTCCGTCGGATCGGACCCACCCGGAACGGATTAGTCACGACAGTTAGTTTTCCGTCGGATCGGACCCACCCGGACCGGAATAGTCACCACAGTTAGTTTTCCGTCGGATCGGACCCACCCGGACCGGAATAGTCACGACAGTTAGTTTTCCGTCGGATCGGACCCACCCGGACCGGATTAGTCACGACAGTTAGTTTTCCGTCGGATCGGACCCACCCGGACCGGAATAGTCACGACAGTTAGTTTTCCGTCGGATCGGACCTACCCGGACCGGAATAGTCACCACAACTAACTTTTCGTCTGATCGGATAACCATGACCGAAGTTGGTACCAGAGTCGGTTTATTGTCTGGTGGGACGATCATAACCGGAATAGTCACCACAGTTAGTTTTCCGTCGGATCGGACCCACCCGGACCGGATTAGTCACGACAGTTAGTTTTCCGTCGGATCGGACCCACCCGGACCGGATTAGTCACCGTAGTGAACTTTCCGTCTGATTGGGCAATCATGACTGAAGAAGGTACCAAAGTTAGTTTTCCGTCTGATCGGAGTCACCCGGACCGGATTAGTTGCTACAGTTAGTTTTCCGTCTAATCAGGCAACCATGACCGGAATAGGCACTAGAGTCAGTTTATTGTCTGATCGGACGACCATGTCCGTATTGGGTACCAGATTTAATTTTCCGTCTGATCCGACCCACCCGGACCGGATTAGTCACCACAGTTAACTTTCCGTTTGAGAGGTCAACCATGACCGGATTAGGCACCAGACAGTTTATTGTCTTGTCGGGAGAACATGACTGGATTAGGTTCCAGAGTCAGTTTTCCGCCTGATCCGACCCACCCGTACCGGATTAAACACCGCAGTCAACTTTCCTTCTGATCGGACCCATTCGGACCGGATGAGACGCCACAGTTAGCTTTCCGTCTAATCGCACATTCATTACCGGATTAGGTAACAGAGTGAGTTTATTGTCTGGTGGGACGACCATGACCGGATTAGACGCCACAGTTAGTTTACCGTCTAATTGGACCCACTCGAAACGGATTAGTCACCACAGATAGATTTACGATGGTTCGGACTCACCGTACCGATTAGTCGCTACACTAAGTTTGCCCTCTGATCGGACCCACCCGGATCGGATTAGTCACCGTAGCTACCTTTACTTCTGATCGGACCCACCATGTCCGCATTAGACACCAGATTTAATACTCCGTCTGATCGGATCCACCCGGACCGAATTAGTGACCGCAGTTAGCTTTCCGTTTGAGAGGTTACCATGACTGGATTAGGTACAAGAGTCAATTTATTGTCTGGTCGGGAGAACATGACCGGATTAGTTACCCCAAAGTCAGTTTTCCGTCTGATCCGACCCACCCGTACCGGATTAAGCACCGCAGTTAGCTTTCCGTCTAATCGGACAACCATGACCGGATTAGGCAACAGAATCAGTTTATTGTCTGATGGGACGACAATGACCGGAGTAGACCAAAGTTAGTTTACCGTCTAATTGGACCCACCCGGACCGGATTAGTCACCCGATTTAGGTTTCCATCCGATCGGTCAACCATGTCCGGATTGGGTACCCGAGTCAGTCTATTGTCTGAGAGGACAACCATAAACGGATTAGGCACAGGATTTAGTTTTCAATCTGATCGAACCTACCCGGACCGGATTAGGTACCAGAGTTAGTTTTCCTACTGATCTGACCCACCCGGTGATTAGTCACCACAGTCAGTTTTCCTTCTGATCGAAAGACCATGACCGAGTTAGACACCAGAGTCAGGTTATTGTATGATCGAAGAACCATGACCGAATTAGACACCACAGTTAGTTTTGCTTCAGATCGGACCCACCCGGACCGGATTAGTCACCACAGTTAGCTTTCCTTCTAATCGGACAGCCATGACCGGATTAGGTACCAGAGTCAGGTTGTTGTCTGATCGGACGTCCATGTCCGTATTAGACACCAGATTTAGTTTTCCGTCTGACTGGACCCACCCGAACTGAATTAGTTACCACAGTTAACTTTCCCTTTGAGAGGTTGACCACGACCGGATTAGGCACAGAGTCAGTTCATTGTCTGATCGGAAGAGCATGACCGGATTAGGCACCAGAGTTAGTTTTCCGTTTGATCCGACCCACCCGGACCGAATTAGTCACCGTAGTTAGCTTTCCGTCTAATCGGACCCACCCAGACCGAAGTAGGCACCACAATTAGCTTTCCGTCTGATGGGACAACAATCACCGGATTTGACACCAGAGTCAGTTTATTGTACGATCTGACGACCATGACCGGATTAAGTACCAGAGTTAGTTTTCCGTTTGATAGGACCCACCCAGACCTGATTAATCACCATAGTTAGCTTTACCTCTGATAGGAGTCACCCAGACCGAATTAGTCATCGCAGTTAGATATTCGTCTGATCGGAGCCACCCGGACCGGATTAGTCACCTCAGTAAACTTTCCGTCTGTTGGATAACCATGACCGGATTAGGCACCAGAGTTAGTTTTCGTCTGATCGGAGCCACCCGGACCGAATTAGTCAACGTAGTTAGCTTTACTTCTGTTCGGACCCACCCAGACCGGATTAGTCCCCATAGTTAGGTATCCGTCTGAGACGACCCACCCGGACCGGATTAGTCACCGTAGTTAGTTTTACTTCAGATCGGACCCACCCGGACCGGATTAGTCACCCGAGTTATGTTTCCATCTACTGTCTGATTGGACAATAGTCAGTCTATTGTCTGATTGGACGTCCATGACCGGATTAGGCACCAGATTAAGTTTTCCATCTGATCGGCCCTACCCGGACCGGATTAGTCACCGTAGTTACCTTTACTTCTGATCGGACCCACCCTGATCGGATTAGACACCAGAGTCATTTTATTGTCTTATCCGTCGACCATGACATGATTAGACACCAGAGTTAGGTTTCCGTCTGACCGGACCCACCCGGGCCGGATTAGTCACCACAGTTAACTTTACTTCTGATCGGACCCACCCGGACCGGATTAGTCACCACAGTCAGCTTTCCGTCTGATAGGACAACGATGAACGGATGAGGCACCAGAGTCACTTGATTGTCTTATCCGACGACCATGAACGGAGTAGTCACCAGATTTAGTTGTGTATCTGATCGGACACATCCGGATCGGATTAGTCACTACAGTCAGCTTTCCGTCTGATCGGACGACCATGACAGGATTAGGTACCAGAGTTAGTTTACCGTCTACTCAGTCACACCCGGACCGGATTAGTCACAACACTTAGGTTTACGTCTGATCGGACAACTAACACCGGATTAGGTATCAGAATCAGTTTATTGTCTGATCGGACAATCATGACCGGATAAGGTACCAGAGTTGTTTTTTGTCTGATCGGAAGAACATGACCGGATTAGGTACCAGAGTTTGTTTTCCGACCCACCGTACCGGATTGGTCACTACAGTTAGCTTTACTTCTATCGGCCCCACCCGGACCGGATTAGCCACCACAGTTAGCTTTCCGACTGATGGGTCGACCCTGACCGGATTAGGTACCAGAGTCAGTTTATTGTCTGATAGGACGACCATGACGGGATTGGACACAAGATTTAGTTTTCCGTCTGATCGGACGTACTCGAAGCGGATTAGTCACGACAGTTACCTTTACTTCTGATCGGACCCACCCGGACCCGATTAGTCACCACAGTTAGCTTTCCTTCTGATCGGACAACCGTGACCGGATCAGGCACGAGAGTCACTTGATTGTCTTATCCGACGACCACGAACGGAGTAGGCACCAGATTTAGTTGTCCATCTCATCGGACCCACCCGGATCGGATTAGTCACCACAGTTAGTTTTCCGTCTGATCGGACGACCATGACCGGATTAACCGTCAGAGTTAGTTTTCCATCGGATCGGACACACCCGGAGCGGATTAGTCACCCCAGTTAGTTTCTTCTGTTGGGACCAACCCGGATCGGTTTAGTCACCAAGTTAGCTTTCCGTCTGAGGGGACCCACCCGGACCAGATTAGTCACAGAAGTTAGTTTTCCTTCTGATCGGACTCAAGTCAAGTCAGCGAGTCAGCACAGGCTGAGAAACGCTGGGGTACTTAGTGTCGTGCGGTCCGGAGGAACAGGTAGTAGTTGAGGACCTCAAGTGAGTCTGAGTACAGGTAGCTCAGTCACTACGGTAGGTCGGTAGAGTAGGAGACAGCAGGGGAAGAGGAGGACGGGAGTTAGGGAGGGTTGTAGTCTCAGAAAAGGTTACTCAGTTAAGAAGGGTAGTCCACCGGTTTCATGACCTCAAAGTCGAAATCGTAGTAAGAAAGGTTTATTTAGGGTCCCAACTAGAGGAAGTCTTACCTGACCAACCTAGAGGAACGTCAGGTTCCCTGAGAGTTCTCAAAAGAGGTTGTGGTATCAAGTTTTCGTAGTTAAGAAACCGCGAGACGGAAGAAGTGTCAGGTTAAGAGTGTAGGTATGTACTGGTGTCCTTTTTAGTATCGGAACTGATCTGTCTTGAATCAGCCGTTTCATTACAGAGACCAAAACTTATACAATAGATCAAACCAGTACTGAAAAGAAGGTTCCTCATTCGCAGAAAATTAAAGTACCGACGTCAGTGGTAGACGTCACTAAAACTTCGGGGGGTTTTATTTCAGACTGTGACAAAGGTGACAAAGGGGTAGATAAAGGGTACCTCACTACCCTGGCCTACGGTACTAGAAGTAAAAAAGTTACAACTCGAAATTCGGTTGAAAAAGTGAGGAGAAAGTGAAAGTAGTTCTCCGCAAACTCAAGGAGAAGTGAAAGACGGTATTCCCGCCACAGTAGACATATAGACTCCAATAACTATAAAGAGGGTCGTTAGAACTAAGGTCGAACACAAAGAAGATCGGGTCGTAAAGAGTACTACAAGAGACGTATCTTCAATATTCGTCCCACTGTTATATGTCGGAACTACATGAGGAAAAGGATAAACCTTGGTCAGACAACAAGGTACAGGTCAAGATTGACAACGAAAGACTGGACGTATGTCTAAAGAGTTCTCCGTCCAGTACACCAGACCGTAAGGGTAGAGAAAGTCTTAAAAGGTGTCAACTAACACTAGGTGTGTCAGTTTGCGAAACCATATCAGTTATTTCGTCTTTATCTACAAAAAGACCTTAAGAGAACGAAAAAGGTACTAGGTCGCCTACAACCGTTAAACTAGAGACCAAGGAGACGGAAAAGATTTTGGTCCAACTTGTAGACCTTCAAGTGTCAAGTGCATGACGACTTCGCACCGAACCTCTTAAAACTCGTGATGAAATGATCGTAGACTCTACTCACGTCAACACCAAACTCCTCACGTTAACACGTGGTCGGCCTCACTAGGTCCGGATTAGTCACCACAGTCAGCTTTCCCTCTGATCTGACAACCACAACGGGATTAGGCACTAGTATCACTTTATCGTCTGATCGGACGACCGTGAACGGATTAGGCACCAGAGTCAGTTTTCCGTCTTATCTCACACACCCGGACCGGATTAGTCACCGCAGTTAACTTTCTTTCTGATCTGACAACCGTGACCGGATTAGGTGCCATAGTCAGTTTATTGCCTGATTGAACGAGCGTGAGTCGATTAGGTACCACAGTCAGTTTATTGGCTGGTCGGACGACCATAACCGCATTAGACACTAGTGTTAGTTTTACGTCTCATCGGACCCACCCGGACAGGATTGATCACCATACTTAGTTTTCTCTATTCTCAGAGACTCACCCGGACCGGATTAGTCACCACAGTTAGCTCTCCGTCTGCTCGGACAACCATGACAGGATTAGGCACCAGAGTTAGTTTCCGTCTAATTGGACCCACCCGGACCGGATTAGTCACCGTAGTTAGCTTTCCTTCTGATCTGACCCACTCGGGCCGGATTAGTCACCACAGTTAGCTCTCCGTCTACTCGGACAACCATGACAGGATTAGGCACCAGAGTTAGTTTATTGTCTGATCGTACGAGTATGAACGGATTAGGCGCCAGATTTAGTTTTCCGTTCGATCGGACCCCCCCGGACCGGATTAGTCACCACAGTTAGTTTTACGTTTGATCGAACTCACCCGGACCGGATTAAGCACCGTAGTAAGCTTTTCTTCTGATTGGACTCCCTCGGAGCGAATTAGTCACCACAGTCATCTTTCCGTCGGATCGGACAACCAAGACCGGATTAGGCACCAAAGTTAGTGTTCGATCTGATCGGACCCACCGGACCGGATTAGTCACCACAGTTAGTTTTCCGTTTGATAAGAAAACCATAACCGGAAAAGGTACGACCGTGATCGGATTAGGCACCAGAGTAGTTTTTCGTCTAATCGAACGAACCAGGAGAGGATTAGTCACCACAGTTAGTTTTCGTCTGGTCGGGCCCACCCGGGCCGGATTAGTCACTACAGGTAGTTCAATGTCTGATCGGACGACCATGACCGGATTAGGTACCAGAGTCAGTTTATTGTCTGATCGGAGGACCATGACCGGATTAGACACGTGAGTGAGTTTCCCGTCTGATCGGACCCAATCAGACCGGATTAGTCACCACAGTCAGCTTTCCGTCTGATGAACGAAGACCGGATTAGGCTCCAGAGTCAGTTTATTGTCTGATCGGACGACGATGACCGGATTAGGCACCAGAGTTAGTTTTCCGTCTCATCGGACCCACCCGGACCGGATTAGACACCACAGTTGACTTTCCGGACCAGATTAGTCACTACAGTCAGTTTTCCGTCTGATCGGACGCACCTGGATCGGATAACTCACCACAGTCAGCTTTATGACTGAGAGGAGCCACCCGTACCCGATCAGTAACCACAGGTAGTTTGCCGTCTGATCGGACCCACCAGGATGGGATTAGTGATTAAAGTTAGCTTTCCGTCTCATCGGTCCCACCCGGACCGGGTTAGTCACCACAGTTGACTTTACGTCTGATCCGACCTACTCGTACCCGATTAGTCCCCACAGTTAGTTCACCATCAGCTCGGACCGACCCGGATAGGAATAGACACCACAGTTAGTTTTCCTTATGATCGGACCCACCCGGACCGGATTAGTCACCGTAGTAAGCTTCCCTTCTGATCGGACTTACCTGGATCGAAATAGACACAAGAGTAAGCTTTCCTTCTTATCGGACCCACCCGGACGAGATTAGTCCCCACAGCTATTTAACCGTCTGATCGAACAACCATGTCCGGATGGGGGACCCAGAGTTAGTTTTCCGTGTGATGGGACCCACCCGGACCGGATTAGACACCGTAGTTAGCTTTCCTTCCCATTATACCCACCCGGAGCGGATTCGTCAGGAGAGTTAGGTTACCGTCTGATCGGACCCACCCGGACCGGACAAGGTACCAGAGTCTGTTTATTGTCTGATCGGACGACGATGACCGGATTAGACACCTGAGTCAGTTTTCGTCTGATCGGACCCACCCGGACAGGATTAGTCAGTACAGTTAGTTTTCCGTCCGAGTGGACCGACCCGGACCGAAGTAGTCCACTCGAAATATTTTATCTGTGAGAGGACGAATAGAGTCTGTGTTTTACGCGTCGGCGAACGCTCGACGGACACCTGTCCTCACCACGGGAGGGATCCTGGACTCCTGGACTCAAGATGGGGGTACTCCCTCACTCACTCTGCTGTCGTCACCCGGACTTCTCTTCTGAGGACTCGAAGTCCACCTTTTTCGTCACAGTCAGTTGTGGAGCTGACGTCAATCGCGTCTCCTGGACGAATACCGCACACGTGTGCGGACTTGGTCGCTTGGTCTCCTGGTACCACACAGAGATGCGGTCCCCACTAGACGCTGTGCCGCCCTCTTCTGGTCAGACGACCCCTATAGACATCGGAGTCAGTCCGTGGTACAGCATGCGACGAAGAGAACGAAAAAATTAATCAATTCGAAAATAAATAAATATTTATTACATGAATACATAAACATTATATAAATATATAAAATATTAAATATTAAATAAAATACAAATAAATAAGTTTATATAAATTTTATATTATAAATAATAATAAATTTCTGTATAAATATATAAAATATTATATATGACATATATAATAATAAATAACAGATAATGTAACGAATAATAAGATACAATAATAAATGACAATACGTAATAAAATATATAATAATGAATATATATAAAAATTATAAACATTTATATGAATGTATAAATCATTTGATAATACATAAATATTCATACAAATATATAAATATATTTACTTATATAATATATAAACATTTATATAAATATATTCACTTATATAGTATATAAATAACATACAAATATATAAATATCTTGTCTATATAAATATCATATGAATATATAAACATATTTAATTACAATATATAAATATTAATATATTTACGTACAAAATATAAATATTATATAAATATAGACAGAGAATATGTGTAGATCTACACATATTCNTTTTTTTTTTTTTTTTTTCTTTTTTTTATTTAAATATAAATATATTTTATTTATATATAAATATTTACATAAACATATAAATATATATAAATATTATATAAATATATTTACTTATATAATATATAAACGTACTTATTATACAACATATAAATATATAATCATATTTACTTATACAATAAGTATACAATATACAATATTTATACAATACAATATTGTATGTTCTCTGTACAATATTTATATAAATATATAAATATATTTATTCATATATAAATATTTGTATAAAGATATAATATATAAATATTTATATATGAACATATTTATCAATACAATATCTCAATATTATATAACTATTTAATTGGTAAATATCTAATTCACTAGTAAAAACACGTGCGACCCCGGGGCACCGACGCGTCGGAAAGAGATCGGCCCGCTCGCCCCCGACGAGGGAACGACGCCCGAAGAACAACGCAGCGGGGCGGACGGCACTTCGGACGCCATAGAAGGGGGTCGCAGAGGACGTAGCCTTCCTAAGAGATGAAAACTCAGTGGTCCCTTCGGGAGGATCAAAAAAGATTGCCGACCCTACCTCGCCCCCGTTCCTCTTTTACTTCATCGTACGGGAAACAACAAACAAGCGTACTGGAGTCCCTCCTTTCGCCACCAGAACCTCTTTGGTCGTTCCAAGGAACGATTCCGGACGCTCTCGGAGGAAGTTCCCATTTACCTCCGGACAGAGGAAGATTGTCACTGTCGTGGGACAGATGCGAGAGCTTCATGGACCGAGAGGTGGGGTCCGAAGGTCGTCCAGGGACCTCCGTCCCAGGGGCGGGTCCTGAGGGGCTCGGAGAGACGTCCGGGGACAATTTCGTGAGAGAAAAACGATCGCACCCTAACCGAAGGTACGAAGGGAATCGTAGAGCGAAAAGGTCCATCCTTAGACGGAAGTGGAAAAGCCCAAAAGGACTCGTGAATTGGTTTACACGTGAACACCAGGGGGTGTACGACCTGTGTACGTACAACAGTATAGTCCACCGGTTTCATAAACTCGAAGTTATAACCAGGAAGGTTATTAAAAAGTCCTAACTAAAGGAAATCCTATCTGACTAACCTAGAGGAACGTCAGGTTCCCCGAGAGTTCTCAGAAGGGGTTGTGGTGTCAAGTTTTCGTAGTTAAGAAACCGCGAGTCGGAAGAAAGACCAGGTTGGGAGTGTAGGCATGTACTACTGACCTTTTTGGTAGCGAAACTGATATGCCTGGAAAGAACCGTTTGACTACAGAGACGAAAAACTATACGGTAGATTCAAACAGTATCGAAAGGAAGGTTCCTTGTTCGCAGAAATTAAAGTACCGACGTCAGTGACAGGTGTCACTAAAACCTCGGGTTCTTTTATCAGACAGTGACAAAGATAAACGTCGGGAGATATACGACTAAGGTACGGACAACAACAAGTCAACGACTCAGCACAGCTTGAATCGTACCTGACGTCGTGCGGTCCGAAGGGACAGGAAGTGGCAGAGGGCCTCGAACGAGTTTGCGTGCAGGTACCTCAGCTACTACGGCTGACTGGTAGAGTAGGAGACAGTGGGGAAGAGGAGGACGGGAGTCACAAAGGATCGTATTCCAGAAAGGGTTACTCGATCATTATTGTCGGATCACCGCGCAAGGAAGTCGTATCTCCAAGAGTTTCACACGAAGAGTCTGGTCGGAGTCGGAGACGAACCTCGAGTAGGCTTTACGTCTAAGAACCGAAGGGGGGTCTGGACGACTTAGTTTTTGGGGTCCGGCCCCCGAATCGGTAGATCCAAACCATTCAGAAGGGTCTCCAAGACGATGTGAAAAGTAAACTCTTAGTGAGAAGATCGGATTCCAAAACACAAAAAAAGTCCGTTAGTCAGAGAATTATTAAGGGTCCAGAGTAAGGGGTCTAAAAAAAAAAAAACCATCAAAATAAACCCTAGAAACACGACTTCAGGAAGTTCAGTATATTCATTATGACACAGACGAGTGTAAGATTAACACACTGTCTGTATAAAGTCCCCGTAGTAGTATGGAGGTCACACCACTCGTTACTGCCGCACGTTTAGTATCACGATTTACGTCTTTACAAGGAGAGTTTAGTCACAGTCCTCTTCTGTGTCGGAACTAGGGTGTAACGTCTCCGTTCTCGGACCTCACCTCGGGGTCTTTACTGTATACACGACGTGGGGTGTCGGTCGTGTCTGACCTGTAAGTTTGGTTACGAACATTGGGGTCTGATTTGTCAAAGTCTTGGAATCTGAGACTTTGCAAATTTCAAACACCCACGCACGAACCAACGAGTTAGCACAGAGTGACAAAGACTGGGGGACCTGACATTGGACGGTCCGAGGGGACAGGTACCCTAAGAGGTCCGTTCTTGTGACCTCACCCAACGGTACAGGAGGAGGTCCCGTAGAAGGGCTGGACCCCTGACTTGGACTCAGAGGGACGTAGAAGACGGAGCCGTCTGCCGAAGAAATGGCGGTTGACAAGTGACATGGGTGTATAAAACAGTGGTTTCGGGGAACTACCTCCGTTTGACTTCACGGTGGTCCCCTCCAAGCTCCCGTAGTTTGTCTTCCAGGGACGGAAGGTACCACACCGAATTAGTACGTGGGACAAACAGGGTCTCGGATAAACTGATCGAGAAGAAAGACAAGACCCCTGCTTGATGCGGAGAGATTCCTCGTCTCATCTGGTACTGGTTGTCAGAAGAAACAGTCGCAGTGAAACCACAGGACACTTTCGGTGATTCGGAAAGCAAAACTGAGGTTTGTGACACGACGGAGGCCGACCAGGATCTTAGTTGAAGGTCCCGACGGAAGTCAGGGGGACAGTGGGTCCTGGGGAGGGGTCTCCGACGATCGACGGGGTGGGGGAGGTGTAGACCGGAGACGTAGGAAAGTACAACAGAGACGTAGGAAAGTCCGGCAGAGACGTAGGAAAATACGTAGAGACATAGGAAAGTCCACAGATACGTAGGAGAGTCTGGTAGGGACGTAGGAAAGTCCGCAGAGACGTAAGAAAGTCCGATAGAGACGTAGGAAAGTCCACAGAGACATAGGAAAGTCCGTAGAGTAGAGATGTAGGAAAGTCCGATAGGACGTAGGAAAGTCCGATAGAGACGTAGGAAAGTCCGTAGAGACGTAGGAAAGTCCGATAGAGACGTAGGAAAGTCCACAGAGACGTAGGAAAGTCCACAGATACGTAGGAAAGTCTAGTAGGGACGTAGGAAAGTCCGCAGAGACGTAGACAAGTCCACAGAGACGTAAGAAAGTCCGACAGGGACGTAAGAAAGTCCACAGAAACGTAGGAAAGTCCGTAGATTAGAGACGTAGAAAAGTCCGATAGAGACGTAGGAAAGTCCGCAGAGAAGTAGGAAAGTCCGTAAATACGTAGGAGAGTCTGGTAGAGACGTAGGAAAGTCCGAAGAGACGTAGGAAAGTCCGGTAGGGGTGGAGGGAAGTCTGGTAGTGGTGGTCGGTGGAGACACTGTGACTCACAGAGTCGTGAGAATATTCCACCTTCCCCTCTCAAGGAATTCGTTTTGGGGGTCTGTTTCGGACCCTCAAGGAGGAAGGACGGAGGACCGGGAGAGTAGGGACGGGAAAATACCTCATCAGTGTACCACCGAATCGTGGTACTGGTGACTCTTTCCACTAAGGGAGGGGAACGTAACGGGGGGGGTGGCGGTGGAACGAAGGCGTAGGAGGGTCAAGATGTGAGTACTGTCTCAGGAAACCCCGGAATTTCGTAAAGCCAAAAGTCCTCAGAGGACTATGTTACCTCTTCGTCACGATATTTTGGACCAGTGCCAAACAAATCTACAAAGACACCACGATTTCCTATTGATTGTTTTAGATGGCGAACTCAGGAAAAACTCGTAAGCTAAGTCACTGTAATTCATGTACGTACAAACTACGTACATTTTACGTATGTACAGTACGTAGATTGTGATGGTGGACCCCCGAAGGGTCCACTACTGCGTCACCAGTTCTTAGGTGGCCGTTATGTCCTCTCCGTTCAAGGTGGGGCTCAGTCCTTCTAGGGGGACCTCTTCCTTTACCGGTGGGTGAGGTCGTAAGAACGGATCTCTTAGGGTACCTGTCTTCTCGGACCAATCGGTTTCAGGTACCCCAGTGTTCCTCGGTCTACGGGTGCCTCGTGAGTCCGTGTCTATGTTCGGATGGCAGGTGTAGGACTTGAAAAAGTAGTGGGGGTTGTCTTTGACAAAGGAAATTTATTGCAGAGGTGGGAAACAGGGGAGGGGAGTCGGGGACCGCTACTGAAAAAGACAAAGGTACTAAAACGGGTAGGACCCGTGGCGGGGGGGTGGGGGGTTCTTCTTAGTACACTTAAAACCGGAAACCACGCACGTTGTGTAATAAAAATCTTGCTCCTTCTATTACTTTCCGCTTCTCCGTCACCCACGGATCACTACTTGTGCCTTAACCAGGTATAGGTCGCTGTCATGCAGGACACCTTTGTCTCATTCCGAATTCAGGAGCACGCAATCAGTAGACAACGAGGTAGTGTGTGACGGCGTTCAAACCACCGAAACCTGTCGTGCGTAAAACCCTTAAGGGACCTCGACGTCACCAATCTTGAGGTACGAAAGTGTCGACTCCCGTACCCAAGTTAGGGACCAGTCCCTTCATTCTGGAAGAACGTTCGGAACGTCCCGTCGTTGTCCCGCCCGCCCCCCCCGTTCCTGTGTGTGTGTGTGTAAAATAAATTCCAGTGTAAAGATCCCCAGTCCTCAGGTCCGTGTTGGATCGGTCGAGGAGACGAGACGAAGAGACCCCCTCCCCCTCCCCACGAGTGTCCGGACGTCAGGTCCCCTCTCGACCCGACTCAAGAGTAACCCTCCAAGTGGGCTCCGTGTCAGTCGAGGACTCAAAGGGAGCCCAACAACCTTCTTGAGTAAAGGAACGTTGCCGTCCTACGTTAAACAAAAACAGGAACGTCCTATATCCTGGGGCCGAAGAAGGGCCAAGGAGAGGAGAGGACTGAATCGTGACATGGAGGAGTTCGGTCGGTCCTCCGGAGAGCCCGCAGATCGAGGTTGAACTAGTACCCGTAATGGTGGGAGGGGAAAGGGCGGGTGTGAGGTCCGCTACCCTCCGGTGGTTCGGCGTTCGTGGTCACCCCGACGGATCTCAACAGGTCGTGCGGAAACCCCAACCCACCCTCCTTTCTGACTACCCTCTTTAGCAGTACCTTTCGGTCGTTCTCCCTGTACAACGAGAAGCGAGGACTCAAAAGGACTTCAGTGGGGTTAAAACTGGTGCGTGTGCACTTTTTATACATCTGTCTGGAAAAAAGTGGGGTTGTTGTACTCCGTCTACAAAAGATTCTCGAGAGGTAATTCGGACCCTACTTTACGTTAGTTCCCTGTCTAACCAAAATTCAGAGTCAGTAAAAGGGAGGTGGACGTTGAGAGTCGGGGTTTTATAGAACCCCCCTTTTTTTTTGTTTTTTGGAACCAATAAATGTAAACGAGAGATAAAAATTGTCGGAAAGACAAATTTTGTAAATTATAGAAGGTTTCGGGACAAACTTGGGTCACTTGGACATCGTCCTATAGCGCAAATAAAAACATCGATAAAAGTAGGCGAATCTCTTGAAAAACAAAAGTAGACTCGAAAAATCCCCTCCACTCCGTCCAGTCGTACAGACCGGGTAAACAGTTGACCCGACACGACCGAAGAATTATTTTACCACGATTTAAGTCTCGATGAATAGTACACAGTGAAAAATACGCCGAGTGAAAAAGGTAATGAACTTCAAGGGTTTGCGATTATTTGGGATTACGTGATATAAACCACCCTTACTTACGTAATGCCAGAAGTCTCGACTACAAAAATGTATTTATCTTGTGCAAGACGTTTCTCTCCTTTTCGGTGAGAGCCTCCGACGTGTATTTAAACTAAAAAAAAGGGAATAAAGGAGGATAACTAGACCTCAAACAAACTCGTCTCCTTTCCCTTCCCTCTATTTCCTCCGTCTCCCTTTCTGTGGGGATGCCCGAGCCGGGTGGAGGAGATGGAAGACAGAACCCCGTCGTCCTAAGAAAACATAGGCGACTAAAGTCCTAGTAGACAGGATGTAAGAGTTCACCTAGACTGCTCCTTCTACATAGGCCTACTGTCGGCCTACTACTGAAGCCATTCTGAGGTACGGTGTCATGTGGACAACAAGAAGGTCGAGACGACTCTTATTCGTAAAACGTCTCTCACTGAAGTGTCAGTAATTGTGGGGTTTTACTATTTTTGGTAGAGACCACTTCAAGAGGACCACCAGGTCACCGATTCTGGGGTTCGAGGGTTACGTACCCCGGGCCGAAGTAGGGACCAAACGATTGATCTAGAACGTCCGGAGTCGATTCTGGACCGTGTCGGTTTTTTTTTTTTTAAGTAGAGGTTGCTCTCTTTAGTCTTCTCGTAAGTCCTACACGAACCGGCAAGTTGCTAGTACAGGTTGAGAAACACTGGGGTACTTGACGTCGTGTGGTCCGGAGGGGCAGGTAGTGGTTGAGGGTCTCAGGTGGGTTTGAGTACGGGTAGCTCAGCCACTACGGTAGGTTGGTAGAGTAGGAGACAGTAGGGGAAGAGGAGGACGGAAGGTAGAAAGGGTCGTAGTTCACGTATGACCACATGCTGTGTACGAAAAAAACGTAAATTCCATACATTCAATAATGGGGCTCCAATTTGTGTTTTTAGGCTGGATTGAGTTCCGTGAAACTGTTTTACACTTAGGTCGCTGATTTGTAGTTGTCTGTAGACCTTGTAAGGTGAGGTGAGGAGTGGAGTGAAGGAGGAGAGAGGAGAGGGGAGGTTATGGACAGAAACAACACCCACGTACGATTCAGTAAAGTCAGGACAGGCTGAGAGACACTCGGGTACCTGACATCGGGCGGTCCGAGGAGGCAGGTACCCTAAGAGGTCCGTTCTTATGACCTCACCCAACGGCACGGGTAGAGGTCCCCTAGAAGGGGTTGGGTCCCTAGCTTGGGTCGAGAGAGTGCAACGTCCGTCTAAGAAATGGTAGACTCGGTGGCCCCTTCGGGGACGCACACGCCACCCTCACGGATGCACCGATTAATGACTACCTGTCATTCGTCTCTGGTTTGTAGGGGAGCTTGGAGGGTCTTTTGGGCGGTCGTTTAATTTGGACCTATTCCAGACCCTCTCCACCTCCCTTTCCAAGGTACGCCTCTCGTCCAGACGCGGCCAAACTCGTAAAGAGTCCGGTCGCGACTTTAGGTGGAACAGATAAAACGTGACTTTAGGTGGAACAGACAAACCGCGACTTTAGGTGGAACAGATGTAACGGTCGGAGTCCTCAAGCGAGTTAATGGACCTTACCAGCTCACAGTACTTCAGTGTTCTCTGTACGAAAAAGTAAAGTAAAATTATTAACACGTCAAGGAACTTCCTCCAATATGAGTCCCGACAAAGTTTTTCTTTCCTTGTGTCTCAAGGTTCAAAAATCTTGTGGACGGTCCGTTTCGTGTTAAATTCCTTTTCTACTTAAGAATGCTCTATTACTTGGAAGTGTGTGTGTGTGTGTGTGTGTGTGTGTGTGTGTGTGTTTGTGAGTAAAGATGATACATAAGGAGTGTTGAAAATCAATTCAAACGGAGGATGGTCTGATCTTCGAAAACCTTCCATTCCGACATAGAATGATAAAGTAAAAGGAGGGAATACCTAGGTATTTAATTTGAGTTCCAAACAATCTTGTCTTAATTTAAGTGGACTGATGTTGTCACAAACAAAGTTAAACACATAAAAAAAAAGGATCTCCTGGGTGACTTGACGATAAAATCCTTGTCAAACGACGAATCTTTCAATGTGAACAAAATTCATTAAGGATTTTCCTGGGTGTAAGCCATTCTTCATTCATCAGTTCCGATACCAAAAAGGTCGTCAGTACATACCTACACTCTCAACCTGACACTCGCGGTTTCTTAACTACGAAAACTTGACACCACAACCTCTTCTGAGAACTCTCAGGGAACCTGACGTTCCTCCAGGTTAGTCAGGTAAGACTTCCTCTGGTCAGGACTCACAAGAAACCTTCCTTACTACGATTTCGACTTTAAGGTCATGAAACCGGTGGAGTACGCTTCTCAACTGAGTAACCTTTTCTGAGACTACGACCCTCCCTAACCCCCGTCCTCCTCTTCCCCTGTTGGCTCCTACTCTACTGACCTACCGTAGTGGCCGAGCTACCTGCACTCAAACCCACTTGAGACCCTCAACCACTACCTGTCCCTCCGGACCGCACGACGCTAAGTACCCCAGTGTTTCTCAGCCTGTGCTGACTCGCTGAGTTTACTTGACTTGACTTGACTTGACTTACGTTAGACCTTCCCTTCAACCCAAGAAGAAAAGCATGTTCAATGTCAAAAGACACTAAAATCGGGATGAAAGCAAATAGGTTGGCAACAAGGGTTACACAAAACGTATGAAAGATAGGTTGAAGTGAGGACATTGAAGTAAAGGCAGTGAAAATACGTTGGAGACTTTAGACGTGTATCCAAAACCGTTTCGACGAAAAAAGTTCGGTTGACTTGAGTGTCAACTTTCTTAGATTTGACAAAATCGGATTTAGAACAAAACGTCAACATCGTTTTTGTAGAGGATTTCCTCTTTTTTTTCGGGAATAGAATGGGTGGATGTGTCTGAGACTGTGTTTATGTATTAAATCTCGCCTATCCACCTTTAATCGTGTACATATAAAGACTCGATGAAATTCGTATTATCGACTACGTGGAAAACGGAGACGGTCCCTACTTCCATCGTTCCACAATAATAGTGGCAATGGCAATGTCAGGGGAGGGATGACTAGTCACTGGAGACTAGTGAGGTTCCCTTCTAGAACCGTGAGTCCCGTAACGTTGAGAACGGGGTAATCGATCCAGGGATAGGTCGCCGTTTCGGACCATACGTGGGAAGTCAGACGTACCGGACTATATTTTATAATTTGGACCCGGAAGGTGTTCGGTTTTTTAAGAAAAAAAAAAAAAGGGAACAGTTTATGTAAAATAAACCACAAAAGTACGATCCGGTTAGATTTGTTGTGGTTGTTCCTGGGTCAAACTTGTCTAAAATTATACCGATACACGTGTTCCTGTTGACTTTTAACCCCTTTGGGGGTTTAATTACAAAAATTGTTTAATGTCGACAATAATTTCTACCATACGACCCTAAAATTCCTTTGTCAGGTTATTTACTAGTCGGGGAACAAGGTAGATTAATTGGTTGGAGAGAAACTTATTTTTGTGTGAGGTCGCCGTCTACAAATAGTACAAAATTTTTATGAGATATGATTATGCGGTACACAAAGGAGTCACAAGCGAGAGGAAAGTCATCAATCAATGAGCGTCAGAGAGTTTACCATTTTATTTTGACTTAAATATACTAGCTTACCTTCACGTTCAAACATGTCGGTTCGAGTCACCACCCTCACTTTCCACTTTCGATTGCCTATGGTGTGTCTTCTTCGTGGAGACACTTCCACAGGCTTTTTCAGAAATAACTCACACGAATTCATCTTTGACCTCTTCCGTTACCGTGGGGTGAGGTCATGAGAACGGACCTTTTAGGGTACCTGCCTCCTCGGACCTGCCGACGTCAGATACCCCAGCGATTCTCAGTCTGTGCTGACTCGCTGAAGTGAAAGTAAAAAGTGAAAGTACGTAACCTCTTCCTTTACCGTTGGGTGAGGTCACAAGAACGGACCTCTTAGGGTCCCTGTCTCCTCGGACCACCCTACGACAATACCCCAGTGTGTCTCAGCCTGTGCTGACTTCGCTGAATCGTCGTCGTCGTTCAGTATTGATCGAGGACTCTTGAGTCAAGTCGTGCTTCAGGAGCCTTAGGTACACCGGACTTGACTTACAGTGGAAACGTGTACCCCCTTAGACCGAGGTACCTCAGATTCAACCGTCACAACCTCCGGAGAGCCTAGTCTCCGACATGAATCAGGACGATTTTCATTTCCACAATCAACAAGAAAAGTTGGGACGTCTGACATCGGGCGTTCCGGGGAGACAGGTACCCTAAGAGGTCCGTTCTCAGGACCTCACCCAGCGGTAAGGGAAGAGGTCCCCCAGAAGGGCTGGGTCCCTAGTTTGGGCGGAGGCGTCTTAACGTTCACCTAAGAAACGGTATTAGGACGATATATATATATACATACTACACACGACCTGTTTGTGCATACTAACACACATATACATACATAGCTACATGTGCGTGATCACACGCATATGTGAATGGATACACAAATATACATGTATACAACAACACAATCAGTGAGTCACTGCGGACTGAGACACTGGGGTGCCTGACATCGGGTGGTCCGAGGAGACAAGAACCCTAAAAGGTCCGTTCTTAAGACCTCACCCATCGGTAAAGGAGGAGGTCCCCTTAGAAGGGCTGGATCCCTAGTTTGAGGGCAGAGGACGTGGCCGTCGACCTAAGAAATGGTGACTCGGTGGACCCGTCTCTATAAAATCCCCTATGACTTTCACCGGCATTCCGTAGATTAATGAAGAGTACCTAGAATCCCCCGACCGTCCCACTCAGAAGGAGGTCATTCTTGTTACCCCTTTTCTATCGAAGACAGGAGGAGTTTAGGAAATCTGCACCACGGTGAAAATTGAAGGGGAGACGTGAGAACCCAAAAACAAACGCATATTATCGAAATGACTCTATAGTAAGTACACGACAATTTAAATAGGAAAGGTTCACACGCTAAGTCACCGAAAGGGGTATGTGCGTCTCAACATGGTACTGAGAGATCAGGGTCTTATAAAAGGAGTAAACTTTTGTTTTAAGAGAATTCTTTGTGTGTGTGTGTGTGTGTGGGGTTTCTGTTTAGTGATACGACACATAGATTTCCATCGTGTTATGACACTTAGTTAACATGAGGTTAATTTTTTCTTTTTTACTTCTGCTGTGACACATAGGGAATCCTCAGTGAGATGCAGGGTGGTAGGGGGTCGGGGACCGTTGGTGATTAGATGAAAGACATAGATCCCTTAACGGAAAAGATCTGTAAGGTATACAATGCCCCGACCTAGCGCGGGGAGATATAAGTGTGTGACTTTTCAGAATTAAGGATCATAGAGTCTTACATCGGTTTATTCCTCTATTCCAGAAATTTCTCTACCGACCCCAGTTTGCCCCAGGGATCGTACCGGGATGCGGTTGTCCGGACCACAGGAACATCTTTTTTCCTCCAGTCCTGTGTCTGTACGTGTCTCCCTACTGGTAAACTCCTGTTTCCCTCCTCTGTCGGTAGATGTGCGGGTCCTCTCCCCAGAGCCCTCCTTGGTCGGGACGACTCTGGAACTAGAACCTGACCCTCTGTCGTCCACAGAGAACAACCTCAGTGGGTCAAACAGTACGAAGTAATGAGGCGGGATCGGTTAAGACCCCGAAGGGACTACCAAGTCAACCACTTGTTAGGTGGAGGTTCCGTCCTCTGGGTCCAAGATAGGGACCCAGTCCTTCTAGGTGACCTCTTTCCTATCCGATGGACGAGGTCATAAGAACCAGAAAGGACCACCGAGTCGACCATTTCTTAGACGGATGTTACGACCTCTGGACCCAAGCTAGGGACGTAACCCTTCTAGGGACCTCTTCCCTTTCCGATGGGTTAGGTCATAAAACCGGACGTCTTAAGGTACCTGATAAGGTACCCCAACGTCTCCGCCTGTGCTGACTCGCTGAAAACGAAGTGAAGTGAACCGGTCAAGGTCCACCGAGTCACCATTTCTTAGACGGACGTTACGTCCTCTGTCCCCAAACTAGGGACCCAGACCTTCTAGGGGATCTTCTCCTTTACCGTTGGGTGAGGTCATAAGAACCGACCCCTTAGGGTACCTGTCTCCTCGGACCGCCCGATGTCAGGCACCCCCAACGTTTTCTCAGCCTGTGCTGACTCCCTCATTTGTCGACGTCGCCCTCTTCGTTTAATTATGTCGTGCCTTCACCTTAGTGTGTCGCTCGCTAAAGAGAACCAGACCGGAAGGGTGTGCAGGTCTGCCCGACTGTAGGTAGAGAGTGGAAGGAGACAATGATTCAGGACCCACGAGTGGTCGAAAGAAGAAGTCCTTTCGAGACCAAGGACCGGTGATGACGGTCGGTCAGAGATACCAGTAAGTATAGGACCCCGACGACATCCTTTTTTGGACTCTATGACGACTTCGTCTTGGTTCTACTAGTAAACTAAAAATTCCGTGTTCCGGCATACAGTAGCCTTGGGTCGCCGAGCCTTCATATTCGATGTCTTAAACTTTTTACGTAAAGAGATGGCGTAAGTGAAAAAAGAAAAAATTGTGACTTCTACTGAATAAAGATCGAGAGAAATATTTACTGAATCATAAAAGTTGGTGTTATAAGACGCAATATCAGTTCCGTATAGCATTCGTAAAAGTCCGTTAAATGGTAACGTGTATTCTATAAGACGAAACCCTAGGATACATATATATGACTATTTAAGTTCCGTTAAGAAGTTAGAGTTACATTTTAAAACCAAGTTTGTCTTAGTCACAGTTCACTTTTTCACAGTCAGTGAGTCAGTACAGGTTGAGAAACACTGGGGTCCCTGACATCGGGAGGTCTGAAGAGACAGGGTCTTTCAGAGGTCCGTGTTATGACCTCACCCAACGATACGGGAAGAGGTCCCCGAGAAGGGTTGGGTCCCTAGTTTGGACTCAGAGGACGTAACATCCGTCTAAGAAATGGTAGACTCGGTGGTCCCTTTCGGTAAACAACAACATTTCTAACCAAACACGGTAACACCCCCGTCCGATACGTTCAGACTTTAAACATCCCGTACGTCAATCCTTCCCGTCCAGTCTTATAAGAACCCTTGACTGACTTTGACAACAGGGGTTTTCTTTAAAGGAGAAACAGTACTTCTGGAGTCGACCCGAGTCGTCCGGAAAATGGACTGACGTACCCTAGGTGAGTCTAATAGACTCTAGCAGAGGGATCAAATTTCAGTTGACTGACACCTGAAACTAGTGCAAATGTTTTATGGAGGTGTCGTTGTGAATGTTAAACGACAACACCACCAAGTCAGCGTTTTAGGACACGTTGAGAGACGTTGGGGTACTTGACGTCGTGTGGTCCGAAGGGACAGGAAGTCAGTGGGGGTCTCGAACGAGTCTGAGTACAGGTAGCTCGGACACTACGGTAGGTTGGTAGAGTAGGAGACAGCAGGGGAAAAGGAGGTCGGAAGTTGCAAGGGGTCGTAGTCCCAGAAAAGGTCACTCAATCGAGAAGTGTAGTCCACCAGTTTCATCACCTCAAGTAGAAGTCGTAGCCACGAAGGTTACCTGTAAATCACACTCCCAATTCAATTTGACACAGAGTGGGTTTTTCCATACAACTTTAGGGTTGAAGACAATAGGAACTTTCACTAGAATAAACCTTTATCCATCCCAGAAGAGAGTCACTGAGTCGTCGTTTCTTAGGTGCACGTTATTTTCTGGGTGTCCTCTGGGTCCAAGCTAGGGACCCAGTCGTTCTAGGGGACCTCTTCCTTTACCGTTGAGTGAGGTTATAAGAACGGACCTCTTAGGGTACCTGTCTCCTCGGACCGCCCGATGTCAGGTACCCCGGTATTTTTCAGTCTGTGCTGATTGGTTGAAAGTCAAAGTATGATTTAATCCCATCAGGATTTAGGTCACTGACCACAAGAAACTTCTCTTTCCTCTTCTTCAAATAAATAAAAACTTTTGTAAAAAACCGACACGGTGTACCGTACCCCCTAGAATCAAGGGGTTAGGCCCTAGCTTGGGTGTTGGGGAGGGACGGGACCTCGGTACCTCAGAAGTGGTGGTCTTTTCGGGGACTCTCCCTCCAAATCTGTGTGTGTGTCGGTGTACTTCTGCGGCCGTCTCTAACCTGTGCTACGTCGAGGTTCGGTTCCCTTGTCATTCCTAACGACCTTGTCTGACTTTTTCTTCTTAAAGAAAAAGGGGGGATCTCGGAAGGTACCGTTGGACAAGGAGGGTCATGGAGCTCAAACGTGAAGACCGGAGGTCCCCTTTTTTTTTTTTTTTCCTTTGAATATACCAAAACTCGAGGACACAATATCCCATGAAACAATGTCGACGACGACGCGATCCTTTGTCTGTGTGACAGACTGACTTAGTGGCGGTTGACACACTTCTACACACTCCAATTGTGTAGTTTTCTGGTACTGTGGACGGAGGGGAAGAATAGACAGACGGGATTGGAAGACGAGGAGGTACCTCGAGAATAGGATCGACCCCTTTTGGGTTGTTTTTGTATTTGTAGCTGTACAACCGAGTACTCCCTCTCTCTCTCTCTCTCTAACTACCCCCCCTCCCCAGGGAGTAGGGTCGTCTCTCGGATTTCATGCGACTCCCAGGNTCCCCTCCCCCTCCCCTCCCTCTCCCCTCCCCCTCCCCGCTCGACTCTCGTAAACCCTTACTCAAGCCCGACCCCACCCCCACCCCTCCCCCGACTTTGGTTCATCCACGCCCCTTTCACTTTTTTTGGGTCTCGAAGGCCGGAGAGTGATTAAAAGCAAACAGAAATTCTGTGTTCTTGACCCGCAAGGGCCGTTTTCGTAGACGAACGCTCCCAAGCTAGGGACCCACCCCTTCTAGGGGACCTCCTCTTGTGCCGTTGGGCGAGGGCGTAGGAGCGGACCTCTTAGGGGTCCCTGTCTCCTCGGACCGCCCGATGTCGGGGAACCCATTGTCTGTGGTGCCGTTGTCTGGACACACAGGGGAGAACAGGCACACAGAACTGTAAAAATATATTTTAAATAAAAGAACAGAGGAGAGGTCTCCGGAGAAAGTCAAAGAAGTTTTACCCTAACATAGACACACATGTTCGAGGTCACGAAATATCAAAGTTTTATCAACAGAGGTGACTTTGTCTGGTAAGACTCAACGAAGTCGTTCGAAGACTGTACAATCCTATCAGGGTCTTCGTGTGTGTCAATCCCGACTCTGAGAGTAGACGGGGAGTGGACCAAGGGGGATGCATACCTGTCCGAAACAGTGTCATTTGTTTAACTGGACCCAGGTACTGTCACTGGACCTGAGGTCTGGCAAACACCTAAAAGGGTCAAGAAGGCGACTCTAAGAAAAGACAGGGCCTTGTCTCAAGTCCGTAGACGAACCCACGGAGTCCCGACCCAGTCCCAGAGGTAGGAAGGACAAAAACTACTGGAACAGGCAAAACTCGTCGCAGTCCGTCCATAAAATATCTTACAGGAAGTCAAACTCAAACGCAGGGGAAAATGAGTACTTCTCTGACCCTAACACCCTAGACCCTCTACGAGTTCGAAAAGGACTGTGAAGAAACGAATATTACAAAGTTGTCTGTACCGTACTCACACCCGATCTGGACAGACTGAGGAACGTTGGGGCACCTGACTGTGGGCGGTCCGAGGAGACAGGTACCCTAAAGATCCGTTCTTCTGACCTCACCCAACGGCAAAAGAAGAGGTCCCCTGAGAAGGACTGGATCCCTAGTTTGGACCCAGAGGACGCAGAGGACTTAACCGTCCATCTAAGAAATGGTGACTCGGTGGACCCTTCGGAGGCGTCTGTAGTCATATAGGATTTGTTCTTAGTATGAATTTGATCCTTAGTACACAAATCGTCGACACTAGTAAATAAATGTTAGTAAATGAATCATCGACATTAGAAACGGGAGAAAGGAATTCTTACGTCTTTCGATACCCTCTACGTCGGTGGTAAACCATAAGAATCGAGGAATATACTTTGGAAAGGTAGAAGTTTAAGACGGTAAGACCCTTCTTGACATCGTAAATTTTGAAGTTTGGAGAAACCTTAATAGATCAGTAAACTTTTTCAATAAAAGCAGTAGGTTCCCCCTAGATACGTTTCCGTTAGATGGGAGGAAAACCTAGAATAAAGATCAAAGGGACGGGGTCTTTAGTAGAGTTTATTAAGGGCACGAAAATCGGTGACAAGTCCGACACGGAACCTTTGGGCGACCGACGACTCCAGTCGAGATGTAAGCTCACTGGTCTGTCGTCACACATCGGTACCTAAAGGTACCGACGTCTCTCAGAATAGGCTTCGTCAGTAAAGGTCTTTACACTGGCTAAGGTTACCAATAGAGTTTTTATCTAATTGTGCAAGAAAGGGAAAGAGGGAAGGAATCCCTGTAAAGTGCTTGACATCTGCTGTATATAGACTGGAGTCATTTACCGAAGTCAGTTCACCAGTATCGTTGTTTGCCCTTCTCAAAGAGTGTGTGCATGATCCCTCTTCGGGACACAAGGTTAAGGAAACTCAAATTACCACGAAAGGACTTAGACGACTCAAAAGACAAAAAAAACTTCAGTTCAAAGTCAAGTCAAGTCAACGGGTCAACACAGTACGAGAAACCCTGGGGTACCTGACCTCGTGCGGTCCGGAGGGACAGGTAGTGGTTGAGGACCTCGAACGAGTCTGAATACAGGTAGTTCAGCCACTACGGTAGGTTGGTAGAGCAGGAGACAACAGGGGAAGAAGAGGACGGAAGTTAGAAAGGGTCGTAGTCCCCGAAAAGGTCACTCAGTCAAGAAGGGTAGTCCACCGGTCTCCTAACCTCAAAGTCGAAGTCGTAGTCAGGAAGGTTACTTATAAGTCCTGACTCAAGGAAATCCTACCTGACCAACCTAGAGCAACGTCAGGTTCTCTGAGAGTTCTCAGAAGAGGCTGTGGTGGCAAGTTTTCGTAGTCAAGAGACCGCGAGTCGGAAGAAATACCAGGTTGACAGTGTAGGTATGTAATAATGACCTTTTTGGTATCGAAACTGATCTACCTGGAAACAACCGTTTCATTACAGAGACGAAAAATTATACGACGGATCCAATCAGTATTGAAAAGAAAGTTCCTCGTTCACAGAAAATTAAAGTACCGACGTCAGTGGTAGATGTCACTAAAACCTCGGGTTCTTTTCTTTTAGACAGTGACAAAGGTAACAAATGACTCTATATTAAATGTTCGAAGGGACCACCGAGTCTACCATTTCTTAGACGGACTTTACGTCCTCTGGACCCAAACTAGGGACCCAACCCTTCTAGGGGACCTTCTCCCGTACCGTTGGGTAAGGTCATAAGAAAGGACCTCTCAGGGTACCTATCTCCTCGGACCGTCCGATATCAGGTACCCCTACGTCTCAACCTGTACTCACTCGTCAATTCGTCTGAAGGATTTTTCTCTCGATAGCACCCGAAGAGACCACCGAGTCACCATTTCTTAGACAGACGTCGCGTTCTACCCTTCCTCTGGGTCCAAGCTAGGGACCCAGTCCTTCTAGGGGACCTCTTCCCTTACCGTTGGGTGAGGTCATAAGAACAGACCTCTTAGAGTGCCTGTCTCCTCGGACCACCCGATTTCACGTCTCCCAGCGTCTCTCAGTCTGTGCTGACTTCGAGGAACCGTGTGTCCGTGGACCTCGCTGCTGCACGTGCATCACGTCACTCAAACAGGGAAGGGAACGACTCCCTGTAGACCCAACAAAGGTCCTACCCCGTAGACACTCGATTGGATGTTCACATGTCGGAAAGCACACTTGGACGTAAAAGTGAGAGAATCCACTGAATTCATCCTCCGTTGCCGACCCAACACACACGGGTAGACTCGAATAGTCCACCGATAAGTAAAGTAGTTTTGTAGTAATCTTTCCGGAAGACTGTTTCCGTCGCCTCCCCCTTCTTTTACGTTTATAAGGTGGAGGTGAATGAAAGTGGACACGAAACGAAAAGAACGTCGACGACTTCCAAGAAACAGTTACATCCTCGAACTGATACACCCTCTACTAAAAACACGTCGCTGATAAATATTTTAGAAGAGGAGAGGGTCCGAGGAAGAGGTGTCACTGAAAATTTGTGATTTACGTCTTCACCTTTGTTTGCCCCCCCCCCTTATTTTTTGTGTCTTACAGAATATTACTTTATACCAATGGTTTTATCTCTCCCTCCCCCTTGTCGGAAAACTGTTAATGACAGAGGACAATCAAACATTGACATTCTCGGTACGGGAAACTCATTTGGGTCCGTCGAGGAACCAACTACAAGACGCACAACGACCCACCCACCCGAACCTGTGGCAAACGACTAGGTCTCCGTTGCACCAAACACAAATCCTCCCGGCATCCTCAACCTTGATGTTATCTACCCGGTGAAACTTTTCATCTTATACTTATAACCCCGAGTGGACCACCAAGTCTACCATTTCTTAGACGGACGTTACGCCTTTTGGTCCCAAGGTAGGGACCCAGCCCTTCTAGGGGACCTCCTCCCACACCGTTGGGTGAGGTCATGAGAACGGACCTCGTAGGGTACCTGTCTCCTCGGACCGCCCCGACATCAGGTACCCCCAGCGTTTCTGAGCGTGTACTGACTCACTGACTATATGTGTTGTTTTGTCCAGATGTGAACTTACGGGACTTTGGACATACAGCTCCAGCGGAAGAGACCGGTTTCCCGTGAAACGTCTGCACCGAGTTAAATCTTGAAACTCTACCTTTCAATTGTCAAACCCGATTAGCTTAGTGGTCCTAGCCCGTCCTCCCCCGAACGAGTAGCCCTCTTCCTGTGTTGGTTTACCTCCAGTGCCCAGTTCCGGAAACCCTAGCTCTGTGACCTTTTCCGTTTTCCTCGGTCTAAGAGCGGACCTTAGAGACTTTCTTGGTCAGACGGTTGTTGAGTTACAATTAATCGGGTCACTCTGGGTGTCCCCTGGAGACCGGAGGTCTTACCAGTCTATTCCTCAAACCGAACAAGAGTAAGAATTAAATAAAAACCGATGTGACCCCGAAGTAACGACGCACCCAAAGACAGACCAACACCACTCGCCCCCCAATGAGAGATCTACACGGTACGTGTGAAGAGAGACACCACGGAAGACACCAACACCTTGAACCCGAGTCATCGACACCGGGTACCCGAATCGACGGAGGCACCGTGCACCTTAGAAGGGTCCAGTCCACAGTTTAGGTGCGAGGGGGGACTCAACCGTCCCCCTAAGGATTGGGGACTAGTGGTCCCTTCAGGTCTATTATGTAAAATAAATACATAAAAAATTTTTAAATTCGGTAATTCACACGCTATTAAACAACGTCGTTCTTTTCCTTTGACTATGTCGGGAATTGGAGACACTCTGACCTGAAAGGAGGGGACACTGTGCTTATATCCTAGGGATGACATAGAGGGGTCGTTGCAGTATCCAACGATACCGTTGCCTACTCGAGCAGAAACTTTTGACAAATCCTTTGGTAGTCTCGTGAAAGAGTCGATCCTCTTCGGAGCCAAGAAGGAAACGGGTGGACGCAGACGAGGACAGTTTTATCCAAATTAAAGGGGCTTAGGAAGCTTACCGGAGGTGGGAGAGACTCGCCGACCGACAGGGGTCCGTAAAGACCCGGAAAAAATCCTGGGTAGGGGGGTATGTCCTACCCGACCCAAGGACTTCTGTGTGACGACGAAAAGGTGATAGGACAAGGAAGACGGAAAAGAAGTTACAATTATTTTCCTCAAGGCAGTATATTGTAAAATACTTTTCCCAAAAGAAGTATCAATAAAAGCGACACAGCCCAGACCCAACGTCGTACACTCGAGCGATCAACACCTCACGCCTCTAGAGCGAGATCTAAGCTGCACACCCGTAAAGTAGCGCCAGCGAAGAGAGTAACACCCACCTTCCGAATGAAAGAGACACGGTGCACCCTAGAATCAAAGGAGTGCCCCCTAGCTTGGGTTCTTCCGCCTAAGAGTTGGTGACTTGACGGTCCTTTCAGGGAGACTTTTGAAAAACTTTTGTGTGATATTTTTGTCTTTTTCTTAAAAGATCCTTCTCCAGCCGTTCAATGTGCTTCTTGGAACTCAGGAAGTCAAGTCAAGTCAAGTCAACGAGTCACCACAGACTGAGAAACGCTGGGGTACCTGACGTCGTGCGGTCCGAAGGGACAGGTAGTGGTCCAGGACCTCGAATGAGTTTGAGTACAGTAACTCAACCACTACGGTAGGTTGGTAGAGTAGAAGACAGGAGGGGAAGAGAAGGGTGGAAGTTAGAAAAGGTTGTAGACCCAGAAAAGGTTACTCAGTCAAGAAGCGTAGTCCACCGGCTTCTTAACTTCGAAGTCGAAGTCGTAGTCCGGAAGGTCACTTATAAGTCCTGACTAAAGGAAATCCTATCTGACCAGGAAATCCTACTACAGGAAATCCTACCTGACTCAGGAAACTAACGGATCTTTGCGCAAAGATCCGGTTCATCAGTCATAATAAGTACGAAGTGACCCAGTGACTGGAGACGAAAATATCGCGACACTCGACTTTTCCTTACGTGTGTGCACACAACGTTATTTCGAAATAACTACCTGTGACTTTAAGTTCACACTGGATTAAAGGTACAGTGTGTCATAGTGACAAACACACTAAGCGAGGGGGGGGTGGAGCTGGGCGGTTTAGAAAATTTTTGATAAATGAAAACCGACGCGACCCAGAAGTAACGAAGTCCGCGACAAGAGATCACCGCTCATCCCCCGATCAAAGACCCACGCCACACGGCCGAAGAGTAACGGACACCGAAGACAACACCGTCTCGTGCCCGAGATCACCCGAAGTCATCAACGTCGACCACCCGAGGACCCGAGGTCTCGTCTCCGAGCCGTCAACACCACGTACTCGAATCAACGAGACATCGTCCACCCTAGAAGGACCTGGCCCCTAACTTGGGCACAGAGGACCCAACGTCCACCTAAGGGGTCCCTTCGGGTCACAAAGGGGATCAATAATTTGTTACATACGAATCGAAAGTCCAACACGTTTTTTTTTTTTGGTTGTTTGTCCACAGTCTCGACAGGTGACGGTCGAGGACAGGATCGTGTCTTCGGGGTAGTCCCGTTCCTTAAAACGGACAGAACAAGTAATGTCCAAGGGGTCTTGGACACAAATATTGTGGAAAACTATAAAAAAATAAGTACCTCCATAGAAAAGTCGCAATTAAGTCGCAAATTTTTATGCCTAATCCAACTACTCAATTCAAAAACCGAGGGGGAATTTCAGTAGAGTTAGATCCCAGGACCGGGTACTTGGTACCCGCCCATAAGGTACGACCACTGTACCTAATCAGGACGATTCCGGTGTCCCGGTACCTGTTGGTAGTGTGAAGGAGGGAGCCCTCTGTCTAATTTCCCTGAAGTACTTGAACCCACCCTTCTTGGGGACGTCGCTTGGATTTACATCGTAAAGGCTTTTGACACTGATATCTCCTCTACCGTCAATTGCCATGGAAAGTAAACGGTGGTTCGACAGTGGTTCTCTTCAGACTACATAAAAGTCTCGTCCAATGTCAACTTAACGTAAAACAAATGCACTTGGTGACGAAACTTTACTACCTTCAATAATCAGGGTGGAGATCTCGAATACTAACCTTCCTGACTCTTTCTTCCCGTACATAGTACTGTAACCTTCCGGACTTTTTTTTTTAAATTCACGTAGAATTGTCTAAACTCAAAGAAACAGTAGAATGCACATAATACATACATACGTAAACCTTAGTTATATTAGTGATTTAACGGTCTCTTCCAGACCCCGTACCTTTAACAATGTCTCGGGGAAGGAGTCAGGAAATTGACGAACTTTCGCAACGCTGGGGTACCTGACATTACACGGTCCGAGGAGACAGATACCTTAAGAGGTCCGGTCTTATGACCTGACCCATCGGATGGGGAAGAGGCCCCCCTAGAAGGGTTGGGTCCTTAACTTGGTCCGAGAGAATACAACGTCCGCCTAAGAAATGGTCGACTCGGTGGCACCCAGGTCAGAAAGGGAGACTTGGGATCTCTATTTTTTAGGGACGGGAGGTCATAAGGCCCCTCCTAGCATAACCTATGAGAACATGGTCGAGGAGGTGCGGTTGACGTTCCACAAAAGTCATAACCTTCCCACTCTTGACTTGCACTGTGAGGTTTGTCTTCCTTTCTCGGTGCTGAGTTCACTTAATGAGACATCCGCGGCGGTATTGTTTCGTGGCGTCTAACCCACCAAGTTCCTTCTCTTTAAATGCCCCCGAAGGGCCGACCAGGTCAGGAATTCTGAGACGTGGTGGGTTCGTCCCTCGTTTCCCGTTTGACCAAGCTAGGGACTACCCCCTTGGTTCTAGGGTGGGCGCCACACCCCTTTCAAATTTTTTTTTTCACAAAAGAGTGGTAGAACCTCCGACCTTCAGAATTCAGTCCTACAACCGATCCACCTCAAGAGGTTTCTAGAGGGAAGAACGACACAGAAATGTCCAGTAGGGAACGACGCGCAAACACAGGATTATCAGATAAGAACGTACAAACACAGGATTATCGGAAAAGAACCTCTCCGTTACCACAAGAACGGACCTCTTAGGGCCCCTGCCCCCTCGGACAACCCGACGGCAGATACCCCAACGTGTCTCAGCCTGTGCTGACCTCACTGAATCGTCGTCGTCGGAAAAGAATCTTCCTGTGGTCAGTCTAACCTATTCCTTCCCAGTGGCATTACTGACGGAGACTAAGTAAATAACGAAATATTCGACCGAAAGGTTTTCGTCAACGAGAGACACACGGCGTCAGGTACCCCAGCGGTTCTCAGCCTGTGCTGACTCGCTGGCTTGACTCTCCTTCCATAATCCCGAATCCTGAACTTGTGTCCTCAAACTCACTCCTCTGTGTTAAGTGGAGTGGAACTTCCTCTCTTCTCCCTGAAAGGACCACCAGGTCACTAATTCTTAGATGGAAAGCCGCGTTCCCATGCACCCAATCTAAGGACCAGTCCTTGATTCTAGGGTGTATGGAGTCTCGTTACTTCGGGTGAAATAACAACCCAACAGAAATAAATGACAATTTGTGGTGTCACTTTTAGGACACACAACGTTGGTACTGGACTACGTCCGTTTTTATTTATTTATTTTTATACGACGACCGGGTCGACCCTTTCTTAGGCGGACGTTGAGCCCTCAGACCCAAGCTAGGGACCCAACCCTTCTAGAGGACCTCTTCCCTTGCCGATGGGTGAGATCACAAGACCGGACCTCTTAAGGTGCCTGACGATATGTCAGGTACCCCAGTGTTTCTCAGCCTGTACTGACTCCCTGAAAGTGAAAAGATTTTTTATTTTTTCTCTCTCTACACTACAGAGGGGTCGAGTCCTCCTCTTCTTTCCCATGGTGGATGGAGTAGAGTGGAGGTACAGTCTATTACCTGGAGAGAGAGACAGGAGTCGGGACAAACGAAGAGGTCCCTACAAACACGAGTCGGAAGAACATATTGGTCGGGCAAAATATCAAAGGTAAGGCCAGAGGGATTCCTTTTAATTTTCGTTCACGGGTTTCGTTTACCCGAAGGGACCACCGAGTCGACATTTCTTAGACGGACGTTACACCCTCTGTCCCCAAGCTAAGTACCGAGTCCTTCTAGGGGACCTCTTCCCCATCCGATGGGTGAGATCATAAGAACCCAAAGGGACCACCGAGCCGACCATTTCTTAGACGGACATTAAGCCCTCTGGACCCAAGATAGGGACCCAACCTTTCTCCGGGACCTCCTCCCGTACCGTTGGGTGACGTCATAAGAACGGACCTCTTGAGTAAAGTATTCCCTTCGAACACCATCCATCTACGAAGGAGTTTTCACTCTGTAGGAGACGGTGGTAGTGGCTCCGTACCTCGTGTCGTTAGGACCTCAGAGCCAGGAAAGACTCTAAACGTTCGTTTATAACCGGACACACCCGAAGGGTCCACCGAGTCTACCATTCCACGGACGGACGTTACACCCTCTGGGCCAAACCTAGGGACCCAGACCTTCTAGGGGACCTCTTCCTTTACCGTTTGGGTGAGGTCCTGAGAACGGACCTTTTAAGGTACCTGCCTCCTCGGACCGCCCGATGTCAGGTACCCCAGCGATCCTCAGCCTGTGTTGCCTCGCTGAAGTGAAAGTGAAATAACCGGATACAGACTCCTCGACGTCTTTTAGTATACCCGGAGCCACTTTAATCTATGACCTAAGTTACTTTTGATCCGTCATTAAGAGCTCTCTTCGAATTATGGAGAAGGATGACAGAGAGAAAATTTTTTTTTTATTATAATTATCTGACAAAAAAATTGCTTACCAAAATCTACATGTCTTGTTAAATCGTATGTCATGTCTCTCAAGGTAAAAGGGTGGAGGATGTGCCGTAAAGGTCACACTTGTAGAAAACACACTCTCACCATGTAAACAATGGTGAGAAATAGCTTACTTATAGCTATTTTAGGTGTCAACTCTAAGCTCCAGTGAAAGCCACGACCGGTCCAGATGGACAAACCTGTTTACGTCTTTCAGGACGTGGGTGGTGAGGTCAAAGTATGTCTCATCGAAGTGACGGGACTTTTCAGGGAACCCTCGGGGTACAAGTCGGAAAGAAAGAGTAGGAGTCTCGGGGGTCCGTTGGTGACTGGAAAGGTCAAACCACAAAAGATCTTGCAGTATCTACGAATGAAGAACCTTCTTTTCAATACTGGTTGGATCCGTCGTATAAACCTCTTCCTTTACCGTTGGGTGAGGCCACAAGAACGGACCTCTTAGGGTCCCTACCCCCTCGGACCACCCGACGGCAGATACCCCAGCCTGTCTCAGGCTGTGCTGACTTCGCTGAATCGTCGTCGTCGTCGTCCTTCGTATAATTCTTCGTCTCTACAATGAAACGGTTGTTTCCAGGTAGATCAGTTCCGACACCAAAAAGAACATCAACACGTATCTACACTCTCAACCTGACACTTCTTTCGACTCGCGGCTTCTTGACTACGAAAACTTGACACCACAACCTCTTCTGAGAACTCTCAGGGAATCTGACGTTCCTCTAGGTTGGTCGGGTAGGATTTCTAGTCAGGACTTATAAGTAACCTTCCTGACTACAACTTCGACTTTGAGGTTAGGAAACCGGTGGGCTACACTTCTCGACTGAGTAACCTTATCTGGGACTACGACCCTTTCTAACTCCCGTCCTCCTCTTCCCCTGCTGTCTCCTACTCTACCGACCTACCGTAGTGGCTGAGTTGCCTGCACTCAAACTCGTTCGAGGCCCTCAACCACTACCTGTCCCTCGAGCCCGCACGACGTCAGGTACCACAGCACTTCTCAGCCCGTGTTGACTCACTGACTTGACTCGACTTGACTCTTACAGTATCTCAGCCTGAGTATGTCCTACATCTGAAAAGTCCGACCGAAGGAAGTGAGCGACTGCATGTAAATTTCAAGGAGGTACAGAAAGGCACCGACCTATAGAGTAAAGAAAAGCAACGTCTCATTATAAGATGGTATACCTACATAGGGTCAAACGAATGGACAGGTGGATGGGTGAATTGTAGCACCGACGGAAGCCGCAACCCACTCATTTCGACGATCTGTAGCGACACACCCAAAAAGATGTCTGTGTTCAAAAGTTGAATCGACCCAATTTTTAGGCCCTCGCATCACCATACAAAGACGAAATATTCTCCCGAAGGGACCACCGAGTCTCCTATTTCGCAGACGGACGTTACGTCCTCTGGGCCCAAGTTAAGGACCCAACCCTTCTGGGGGACCTCTTCCTTTACCGTTGGGTGAGGTCATAAGAACGGACCTCTTAGGGTACCTGTCTCCTTGAAATTGACTGGTTGACGGAAGGTTTCACCAGAATTCAAAGTGTAAGGGTGGTCGTCCCGTAAGTCTCAAGGACAAACAGACGTAGGACAATCGTAAACTCAAAAAAGAAAAGAAAACAAAAACGGGACGAACGTAAGAGAACCGGGGGTCTGGACCTTGTCTTGGTCCCCGGAGACTTCAGTTTCATGACCCAGGGATTGGTGACCGGGCGGTCCCTCAAGAGTTACACTATAAAGGGACACTATATATTATAAGGTGTTGAAAAGTACACGAACGAACTGTAGACAGATAGAGAAACCCCTCTAAAACAAAGGTCTGGAAAGCAGGTAAAAATAAAACCTAAAAACAGAATCACAGATCAATACTCTGAAATAGAAACGGATAAACCCCAAGTCAGGAAATAGTCTATACCTAAAAAACGTTTATACTAGAGGGTCAGACATCGAACACAAAAGTAAGAGAATTGTCAGAGGAAACATCTTGCAATTCAAAATTTAAAATTATTCAGGTTGAGTAGTAAAAAAAATTTTGTCCCTAGTACAATAACTATAAAATAGACTTTTGAGTAGTGATTCGGATTTCGGTAGATCTAAAAAGAAAATACAAAAGAAGATCCTCAAAACACAAAAAACGGAAAACACAAATCCGTTTACTAGGTAAAATTCAATCAAAGACACTTCTCGGATTCCAAACCCGATCTAGTTACCAAAACAAACACAACACAAGGTCGTGGTAAACAACTTTTCCTATAAGAAAGAGGTGACTTTTTGGAAACCAGGAAACAGTTTTTAATCCACTGGCATAAACACACCCAAGACCAACGGGAAAATAATGTTTAAACCGACGACAAATCCCCCTTATAACTATCGTAAACAACCTTCGTCTAAGAACATAAGGTCGACAAAGGTAGTTGTTGGTTTTTAACAAACATCATGTCTGTAACACGTCACCTATTGACACTTTTAGTAACGACGACTCCGGAGGTATCATCGGAAATATGGGAACAGTCTTACGTCCTCGAGGAAAGGACGAGCTGAAATTGCACGAAAAAAAAAAGAAGGTGGTAAACTTTTTAGACTTTCGGTGTCATTTATCAGATTAAAGGGTGGATGGGTGTCGGGTAGATCGTAAGTCTTTCACCCTAAAGTCACAATAATACCATTACATCCCCAGCGGAAAGGATAGACTCCAGTGTTTTAGGGACCCCCGAGGATCCTGAGAGACTATTTCCACGAGGTCAGAAATGAACATTCTTCTGGGGACCCTAACGACCCTCGGCTAGTTTGTCCTTTCTACTTGGGGTTTGAGGGAACGTAACAATTAATGTTCCTACACTTTCAGTGAGTCAGGACAGACTGACAAACGCTGGGGTACCTGATATGTCAGGTACCTTAAGAGGTCCGGTTTTCTGACCTCACCCCATCGGAAAGGGAAAGAGGTCCCCTGGAAGGGTTGGGTCCCTAGCTTGGGTCCAGAGGGCGTAACGTCCGTACCTAAGAAAGACTCGGTCTGGTCGACGTTTTTGGCCGGTGCGGCCCCGCATCCTCCCTCCCTTCTAAAGGTGGTGAAAAGGTATGAAATTTTTACTGACCGTAGACGGTTCTGTAGTTTTGTATGTTTTCTTCGGAAAGAGGACCAGAGCAAGCCAAGCCTTAAAGGTTCGTCGAGGCCTGCTCGTCGATCGCCACCGTTCGGTCTCTCCCGGTCCAAACCGACGCGCCGATGAGCTCTCACACGCCATCGGCTCCCGGCTGCAGGGGCAACTCGTTTCGCGCCATTACTACAGTTGAACAATAAATGAAAGGTTTAGACTTACTGACTCGTTCCGCTTTCCTCTTTAGTTAGTTGGCGTTACACTGGGATGTCCGCCTTTTTTTGCGTCGCGAGGGTGGTCGCCCGCCACCCCCCTTCCCTTCGTGCACATTGGCCCCGGCTCAACGTAGTCCGCGGGATCGGCCGGACCCAAAAGACAACGTATCGGAACAAAAAAAAAAAGGCTAACGTATTTTTCTGGAGTCGGAGTTAGGAGTGTTCGGGATCCTCGGGCCCTCGGTCCGGCCCGTCCGACCTCTGTTCCGGGGCGGTGCAGGAAAACACACACACAGACACACACACACACACACACCACCCCCCACCCCTCTCCGAACTTACCGTTGGCCATCTTTTCTTCCCGTTTTAGATAAGACGACTAAGTGTTAATACCTCTGGCACAGAAAAAAAAAAAAATAACGACACGAGCTTATTACCACGTCAGTGGCAGCAAACTTTAGTAACTGCAAAATGTCGTTATAAGCCGTTGCAGTAAAACTCCGGCGGAAAACCTTACCTCCTAGTCGGGGAATTTTTTTTTTTCAGTGGAGCGGAGGGGAGGGGTGTACCAGTCCTTGTTGTTTGCCGGGTCACAGGGTCTTTCCTCGTTCGCTCCAATGTCACGTTTTACGACTCATAGGACCCGAGAAATCCCTTTTTTTTTTTTTGTTTGTGTAGCAATCCGTGGTTTCCCTCCCCGAGCGAAGGAACTTTTATAAGCGGTTTCGTCTGTAGGTTCCACGACCCCTCGCACACGTCGCGCGCGCACAAACAAAGTCGCTTAAGTCCAGTGCGCACCACCCGTCAACAGTGGTTGGGCCTCCCCCTCTTTCGTTGGACCCCGGATCCCAAATGGTCCCGACCCGGCTCAGTCGATAACGTTGTCGTTTGTCGAAACGTTTACAGGGTCCAAGACGTCGGACGCCGACCTCCACCCCCACCCCTGCCCACTCTTCCGGGGTCCCGGGGCCAAGGTGGTGGTGCGAGGGGGGGGGTTTGGGGGCGGACCTCGTGGGGGTGGGGTCGAGGACCGCAGGTGGGGTCATACAGAACTCAAAGAAAAAGGGGTTCGCGGAAGGGACGATCCCTAAAAACGTTTCCACCTCCGAAGTGACCTCGGGGGTGAAAACCCCCCTTCCCCTTCTCTGGCGCCCCCCGCCCCCTACCGGAAAGCCGGTCGCTGAACCTCCCCCGACTGTGGGAGTCCGTCCAAGCCCCTCCCCCTCTCCCATTGTCGTCATCGGGACAGAGGGACGGGGGGGG